>JAFVLL020014856.1:0-21161 GCA_021397915.2 Tor tambroides | reverse complement strand
CACCCTTTTATTCACCAATTGTTAAATAAACACACCCTCCGGGGATTTTTCTTCAGCCCTCCTTGTCGTGTGATTCCTCAGCCCCGTCACAATAGTTAAAAATATCAAAATACATAACTGCTTGCTGTAAAGTAATTCCACTAATAAATTTAACTAATAAATAAATATGCATCATGTAATTAAGTTGTTTTTGAAACAAAAACACATCAAAGCATATCATTTAAAAATTTATTTTAATGTTAAAATAAAAAGTATATATAATAATTAATATAAATAATGTTTAAATAAAAACATGTTTCAATTATTTATTTGTAATAAACCAAGCTAAATTGCAAATGAACTTGATAACTTGATTTTGTATTTTCATGTATGAAAATGAATTGAGTTCAACAGAAAAAAAACCCTTTAAAAATCACTATTTATTAATTTATTTACTTATTACTATTAGAATACTATTAAAAATATATTAAATTACTATAAAAAATTAATCATCAAATATAAATTTTTTGGGGGAGCTGCATTTAGAAACCAGAGGGGACACTTCATTTTAAATAGGTGTGACACTTCTGTTTGTATTAGTCATTCCGACTCCTGCATCTCTCCGGAGGGACCTACAGGATGCCATCAGTGGCGACTGTCACATGACAAGCGGAGAAGAGAGGGTGCCAGAGCGCTCAGTGAGCAGATGTCGAAAAATCCTCGCCCGACATTTCCTAATCTCCTCTCAGAAGACATTTCACACTTCTAAATTCTATACACACGTGAGTTTGTTAGCGTTATGCATGTTCCATCCCTGCTCTGGAATAAATGCGTCTAATGATGGCGTGTTGACGACAGGCAGGGACGCGTAATGACAGAATCTCTGCATACACTGAGAACAGAAATGCTTGTTAGTGAGGTGCAGGATCTGTGCTTGTTAAATAATGGATGGCATAAGAAGGCCTCTGGCTGTGAGGAAAGAGGACAGTAGGTAGGAGGAGAGACAGGGGCTCCTGACAACAGCTGCAGAACACACAAAACTGTTTATGTGGTGTCTTGCCCTTGAAATCGCAGGACGACAGAGGTATATGTAGCCAAGACTGGCTCCATGAACTGAACATGTTCTGTGATGAACTGCCAACTATATTCTCCATCGCACAGAACGCTGCCATGACTTGTCACCAGTACTGGCATTCGAGTCGTCTTTGTCAATAAAATAAATTGCAATAAAAGCACACTACTGTTTAGAGTGGATTTCATTCTGTTTGCCGCCCTGTGCGTAAATATCCCAGACGTATTTTGTCTCATAACGAGAGCTTAGCAGAAAGAACACATTAATACTGTAGAAAAATTACCAGTGTACATCTGTAGGGGGCGTACTAACATACAAACCCTTCTTAGAGCCTGA
This sequence comes from Tor tambroides, assembly GCA_021397915.2. Lineage (NCBI taxonomy): Eukaryota > Metazoa > Chordata > Actinopteri > Cypriniformes > Cyprinidae > Tor > Tor tambroides. Next base: position 19,774 of record JAFVLL020014856.1, on the reverse strand, counting down.
CAGGCTGATCAGCCTGACAGAATCATAAGGGTTTGACTAAGAAGGTCTATTATGCCTGGAGAGATCGGTTTGCACTCCATATGAAAATGTAATAATTCTGAATGGCTAATGGCACAATGAGAATGCACACGGTTCTAAACCCTTCACTAGAAATGATCCTGAGCTGTGAATCAAAAGTCCATTCCAAGAGTCTCAAAATAAAATAAATGGTAAAATGTCTGCTATAATATAATGAAAGATTTTCTAATCTGAGTCTGTTACTATTGGCACACTGATAATTAATAAAATGAAATAATTAATTAAAAATAAATTCAATAGAACTTGTATAAAACAAATACACAGAAACACTAAAAGAAATATATCACAAAAGGAATCGGTAGTTTAAAAAAAATGTGCTAATTTAAAAATTAAATTTGGAAATCAACTAATTGGCTGATGGCAGTTTTACTGAATCTTTTTTCCAGGGACAACTGTTATTCCTTCCTTTTTGTCCTCAGGAAAGCAACAGCATCATCTACATCTACAGAACTCTAACCAGTTCTTCAAGCCTGTGGCAAAGATGTGAAAAAAGAGTCAATAAAACTGCCATCACCCAATTAGTTGATTTCCAATTTCGCTAACTGTTTGAATTTTTAAATGAGCATATTTAAAGGGATAGTTCACCCAAAAATAACAATTATGGCATGATTTACTCACCCTCAAACCATCCTATGTAGGTGTATATGACTTTCTTCTTTCAGATGAAAACAATCAGAGTTTTATTAAAAAATGTCTCCTCTGGCTCCTTCAAGCTTTATAACTGCAGTGAATGGGTGTTGAGATTTTGAAGCCCAAAAAACTGCATCCATACCCTATAAAAAGTCCTCCACACGGCTCTGGGTGAATAAGCAAAGGCCTTCGAAGCAAAGTATTTGTGTAAGAAAAATATTCATATTTAAAACCGCAATCTCTAGTGTCGTACACATGTTTACGAGAGAGTAGCGTTCCAGCGGATGACAAAACACAGCAGTGTAGAGACAGCAAAACAAAATACCGGTCACGAATTAGAAATACAAAACAAGGATATGTAAAGTAAAATGTTGTAGGATTTCGATATAAGCCAAGAGGTTTTTCTTTGCTGTAAACAAAACTTGGTTCTAGTGTGACAAGCATATTCTCACTGGAGCTTACACTACGCCTATATGTCATCCACTGGAACGACACTCTCTCGTGAATGCACAAATGTTTTAAATATGGATTTTTTTTTTTTTTACACAAATGCATCATTTTGCTTCATAAGGCCTTTATTAACCTGTTAACCTGCACCCCCCATTTTGGGCCTCACAGCTGAAATTGACCTACCTAAATTAAAATGGTAACATTTCCTGACAATAATGTGCTACACACACAATTTAGGTATCTTTGGAAAGAAGACACTCTAGGCTTTACTATCCATCATCCAGAGTTGATAATGCTCAAAAAATAAAAAGTTATAGACACTGAAGTGCCTTGAAAATGTTTTAACTACTACACTGAATGTTTTTTTTTGTTTCATAAACAAATACATGAAATAAGTCCTGGAGCAATCCAGTAAAGTAATGGGTTGAAAGTCACATGTCTAATGAGTTTATATTTCAAATTTGAAGACGATCCCATGAAAAATGAGATTCCTGCTATCATTTTTCTGAGAATATTTCTAGTCCCCCCACAATTTCCCGCTTGATGAAAATTACCATCAAATGTATTGAAGAATTCCACAAACTATTTGTCATTATACATAGTTTTTCAATTATAAAATAATAGACAGAATTTTAGTGATTTATTTGAGCACTAAAAATACAATAAGAATAATTTGAGTAATAAAAAAGAAAAAAAAAAGAAAAAAAATAAGAATTTGCTTTGTGTCTAGTAGCCTACATACTCAATCCTCTGACTGCCAGAGATAAACTGATATTGCCAGACATTCACACTGATTGCAGTCAGTAATCATAGGCTGATGTGAGTCTACAGAGATGATAATAACACACATCATCAATAATAGCCGGTCATTGACAGCATTCTGATAGCCGTCATAAAGTTGGTAATCACACGCTAATGTGCGTTCATAGAGATGGTAATAAAAGCAGATACAGCCACGTTCTACACAAGAAACACACACACATATGATAAATGTTGAAAAAAAGAAAGAAAAATACTTATTTGTGCAAAAAGGCGATCGCTAAGTTACTTCCAGATGACAGGAGCGTCACAGCGTGCGTCACGCGCTGTCACGAGAGAGCGCCAAATTCAAATAAACAATATTCCACGGATCTGTGACTTTTTTTTTTTGGATGGTTTCATTCTGTTTGTAAAACTGTATGCTACAAAACTGTGTTGTTTTTTTACCACCAAGACGCTGTTTTTGAGCGTAATTTATTCCATAACGAACACAAACAATAACTCTCCCGAAGAAATGAACCGTAAACAAAGGAATATCGATCCATATTACAGCATTATTGTTTCGTTGGACTAAAAGTGCTCGATGCAATGTTGTTCTGTGGACCTTTGCCTTTCTAACTAAACCGGGATTTCAGCAGTGGATGCGTCTGTGACTCGTTATTACAATGATAATGGTATGTACTGCTTTTTTATTCTGCATGTTTTGATGTGTACTGCTTACACAAATTTAGCAAATACATTCCTTATAAGCTTTCAATCGAAAAACAGCGATCTATCATCGATGCTTGAGGCTTAGACCTTCAGAATGATATATAGTTTGTCAAGATTAACTTTGTTTAGGAATAGATTAAATGAAACGGGACAATGACATGTGCAAACAAAGAGCATTCGGTGCGAGAGCGCCCCGGTGCGGGTTAACAGGTTAACCCCCCAGAGCCGTGTGGAGCACTTTTTATGCTGTATGGATGCACTTTTTTGGGCTTCAAAATCTTATACCCCGTTCGCCGCCATTATAAAGCTAGGAAGAGCCAGGACATTTTTTAATATAACTCCGATTGTATTCGTCTGAAAGAAGAAGCTCATATACACTCAGGACGGCTTGAGGGTGAGTAAATCATTTTTGGGTGAACTATCCCTTTAAATGTGCTCATTTAAAAATGTAAACAGTTACCAATTTTGAAATCAACTAATTGGCTTATGGCAGTTTTACTGATTTTTATTTATTTATTTTTTTACATCTTTGCAACAAGCTTGAAGAACTGGTTATAATAACCAATAAAGAGTATGAGTCAGGCACAAGTGTTATTCCTTTTTGAGAGGCTTGTCCTCAGGAAGGCCAACGGCATCATCTACTTCCCCAGCCACTAGTTTGAATTGATGCCCTCTGGACGGCGTTTTACAGCAGTGAACCGTGAACTGAAAGATCAGGCAACTCTTTGATTTCCACAGCAATTATGATACTGAATCTGGAGGACAGACAGAAAGTGGTTTTGATCTCGTTTTTTCCCACATCTATTCCTTTGTCTCCATTTCAATTACTTAAATGCGTAGTATATTTGTGGTTGTAATCAAGTTAATGTCATCATTTACATCATTTTATGCATTTCTCTATGGTATCCTGATATAAATCTACTCCTGCAAATCAAATTTCCCTATGGGATAATACAATTTGACTTATCAGGCACAAACCACAGCACCTTCCTCCAACGGGCTAAAAGCTTAGAAATAATAGGTTTTCAATGCCATCGGGGTCACATGACTTGGTCTAAACCCTGCCTCCATTTTCCAGAGATGGACTATTATTTGGCTGCATATTAGCTAATTCCATCCTCAGACTCTGAAAGATATATCTGAACCTGAAGAGCTGAGTTGTGAAGTTAGAGATATATGATTTTAGCTCACCGCAACCTGTGTTAATGCAAGTCTCACTGTTATAGCACAAGGTGCGAACACTAAAACATCACCCCTGACATACAGACATCACACTTTCTCAGAAAAAAAGCTCAATATCCTCCTCCCAACAAAATTGTTGCTCTACATTGGCCACTTAACCAGTTAACTCCGTCCTCCAGCAAGATTACTTCATTACCACAGAGAAGCCCCTAAGGGAGGATAATTTATCAAACAATAGCACGCTGATGATAAGAACAGATGGCATCATTTAGAAAGAAAAGGCCATCAGATCTCACACTCACCGATTGTCTGGCAAGCCCTGAGATGTCTCTGTGCAGTCATGGATGTCATCCAAGGGCAGAGACCCATGTAAACAAGACGCCATGATTATCATCTCATCCCGGGTAAGTAATAGTGAGCCTGAGCTTGGAGCGTTTTAATGGAGAGATTTAGAAATCGGGGCAGCGGAAAGTTTATTCAGAAGAACACGGGCTAGGAGCAGAGGTGAAGAAATGTGCTGGTCCAGATTGAGTCTGTCAGTCAAATGTCTCGGCCTCAAAAGGAACGGGGTTTGAGTCTAGCAGGAGGAGAGCCCAGAAGCTAAAATTGTCTCTGGATTCAGTAATCCATTTAAGAGTGAAGACTTCTGATTTATGTGTTTAGAGATATGGAGTGGCTATGTTGAATTCCTCATGCTGTTAACCTCCCTGGATAGAAGTGGAAATTCGGGAGCAGGAGCAGGACGAGACGAGAGGGAGTGGATGCAGAAGAAAGACAGGAAGAGGAGAGAATGCAGAAGGAATGGGGAGAGAAAGAAGGACCTATAAAGGCGTTCATCTCAGTTATGTGTGCTAGTCTTTGAAATGAGTGTTTCAATGCCGCATTCAAAAAGAGACAAATGAGACAAGTTAGTCTCCATGAAGACATGGCTGATTTAAGATTCAAAGAGCTTGAGTGGAATAAAAAAATAAAGAAATGAAAAAGCCTGAACAGTTCTCTAAATGGCAGGAGGACTGTTTTCTTCATTTATTTTCCTAGCTGAATGCAAGAGACAGCATCAGTCACCAACAGGGACTAAGCGGTGGGCTGAACGACTTGTCAATTACTCAGTCTTAAAAAGCCCTAAAATTTCCAGTCATTCATGATTCCTGTATATGTATTTTTAAAACCATTTTACAAAGACTACTGGGTGACTGTTCAAAATGTCAAATGTCATTGAATAAAATGTCAAATGTCACTGAAATCTGTATAGGGAATTCAGTTAATGTAATATAAAACAAACTTCATTAAACAAAATGATTACATAATAATGTCATTAAATATTAAATAAATATTTAATAAAATATTTTTAATACATTATTACTTCACAGATCAGCTCTAAATAATAATAATAATAATAATAATAATAATAATAATAATAATTCATTTATTCATTCAATCAATCAATCAATCAATCTTATTACATTTTGCCAGGCTTGGAAATTCTCACAATTTTAACCAGTTTCTCGGTTTAACAGTTACTGAAAGAAAGTGTAATTAAATTAAAGTTACTTAAAATGTTAACGATTACTAAAGGGGTTACATCTGAATATTTTCACATACATACAGATATGATTGATTTCTTTCCCAAATTGTACTGACTGCTCTAAAATATGAGACATCAATGTTTCAGGAGTTTAGGACACGTTTATTCGATAACTGTTTTATTTCCAAGGAATAGTTAGATGCCAGTGTTTCCTGTCGTAGCTATGAAAAGGTTTGATTTGACAGTAATCAAATCAAAGGTTTGACAGTAATCAGTGTTGAGTACTACTGTTAAATGTTTCAAATGATTAACAGTTGAAAACATTCGTTGGAAATTTAGAAAAGTAATCAAATGTTACACTACTTATTACATTTTAAATAAGGTAACTTGCAATCTGTAAATTATTACATTTCCAAAGAAGCGTTCCCAACACTGATTCTAACATTCCCTATAATTTCCAGGTGGGAACTCTGTGTAAAGGCCTTTCAAATAGGATGCGTTCTTCAAAAACAGCTTGACGAAACGCAATGGATGGAGGGGTCTCAATATATGCATTTCTATAAGTATACTTACACCATCAAAACAAAACACTCATAGACTATGATGCATAAAACAACAGCAGCTTTAAAAAGGATGAATTTAAATACACACCGGATATCGAATAAAACACTAACATTACAGATAACACTAAAAAACATCTATGAAAAAAAATGGACTAGTAGGTTGGCAGGACTCAAGAAACATACAGTACAAGCCATGGCAAACAAAGAAAAGAAACGACAGAAGATTAAATAGAAACAAACTAAACTTCTCAAAGAAATCAAGCCCAATTGTCACCGAAACTCTCCGAACGAATGCTGACAAACAACATAACACTTTCAAGAGTTGGGAGAAAGTTTGTATACAAGATTTTCTGTTTTCTCTTGTTTATGTAATTGAATTTGTCATCTAGCCTCTGTTGCTAATCAGAAGTGAGTTCCCAAAACACGCCGTTTCTCCACATCCTTTATTGTGCGGAATATTTGTGGTTGCTGAATCTAGGGCTTTCAGTGTAATGCGTTGAAAAGAGGTTTCTCGCTGGCAGACGCAGGCAAAGGCTTCTGCTGTGACTTCTCCTTGCCCTCGGCATTGTCATGGTAACAAAGAGCCCACGGGGAAAGCTAGGGAACGGCGGGGGGACAGCTATCCTATAGACATGCATAAAACCAAGCACACATATCCTACAAACTTTCATCAAACACTTCTGTCTCTCTGGGAGTGGAACTCTTCATCCGTCCCAATCCGAGTCACTGCATCCACCTAGATCAAACCCCTCCATCTTTCTTTCATCTGTCCTAGACAGCTTTTGCAGTCCAAAATATGTTTCCCATTTCTATTCAATATAAACAAAAGATGATGGAAATGGCAATTGCTATGTGGCTGGATGATATGCTGCTTCCTGACTAAAGCATTGTGCTGATATGACATACCGAACAAGTGCAATGCTGACAGGAAAGCACAAGGCTCACATTTTAACCAGCGTCTTCTGAATGCATAATTAGAAGTCGAATACAAAGAAACACCAACCAGGATGTAAATATCAATGCATACATTTAAATAGGATATTTTTCCGGGTGGACTCCTGCAAGTGTATGTTTGAGTTTAAAGCAAGAACCGATCCATAAGAGTCATTTGGTGCGAATCAGACTACACTCGTCATGAAAGTGATGTGTTTTTGTGATTGTCTTTTTAAAATCGCATTACGTTCAGACCACAAGCTCTCACAGTATAATTTTCCTGAGTGTCTTCGGTTTCTCTGTAGGCAGTGCGTGTGTCAAATTACAAGGTCCATGAGATACAAGGAGCCTTGAGTGTCAGAAACGCTCCTCTAGAAGGCTGTTTGAGGTGAGCTGAAGTAAAAAGGTCATTTTTTATGAGCGGGATGTCTTATTCTCTTCTTTCTGCTTGCGTTTACCTATAAAGGAGCAGGTTTAAAGAGCATACAGTGCTTTGTGGTCTGCATTAGAGCGCGTGCCATTTACATTAAGATATTGCACAGCCTGTGCTCTCTCTTCTTCCTACACGCTAAATTTAACCCCTTTTCATGGATATGTGGAGCACTCCCCAATTCCCAAAGCCATTTATTCAACTCTCTGCCTGTCAGGAATTACTTCGGGTCAGAACTGTTGCCTTGACAACCCTCTACACCAATTAGATACATCTACATATTTAAAAAAAATGGGAAAAAGAGGTGTATGGTTTGTTTTTAAATTCCCTCAAGATGAAATATTCCCCACCACTGTAAATAAAAACAAAAAAAGATTCACTTGTTTGTTTTTGTTTTTAAGTTTCTTTGCCATAATCCAAGAACTTTGCACTTGTGCCAAGCGGCTCTTCTCTCTTTGATCCACAAAGAAGTGGGGTCTGTTTACTCAAAGAGCTATATGAAAAAAAGAAAGCTGAAAAAGAGAGGGAGACATAAAACATCTTTACCCTCAGAGACACATGCGCTGATATTGCTGATGTGTTATTTTTTGCCCTCTTGAATGTGTTTATAGGAAGTCACTGGTTATAAAAATCATGAGTTTATGCATGTTTTATTTCTGATTTAAGGTTGAAACTTAGGTTTGTTCACCTCAAAGCATTCCTCTGACACTCTATAAAGTTCTATTATGTTGGTTTTTTGTTTTTAGAATTTGTGAAAAGTTTATCTTTTATGTGTTGAACCATAAAACTGCATTTTTTTCTGCAAAATTTAGAAACATTTTGTTGAAATAGGAGATGTGATTATTTTCACAAAAGTTGAGTATTGTGAAAAAATAATTTAAATGTAAAAAATTAAATAATGTTAAATTTAAAAAAAGCTTTGCCAAAACGCTTTTCTACTAATAGTTAAAAGCAATTTTAACCCACATTTATTGCAAAAATACAGTATGTACTTTTTAATTGCTTCTAACAAGTGTTGCATTTTGCTATTGTGGATCACGGCTAAAGAGTCAAATGCATGGTGGGTTACAAATGGTTAAACCTACAGTTATACATCTTTATCATTTATAAGGTTGTAAACTGAAGCATTAGAACGGATGTCAACGCTAAGCAATATATCTTCCGTTTGCAGAAGGGAGCTGAAAAATTCCTGTGCCCTGTCTCTAACCTCATATCTGTGGTTGATTTGTCTCGGTTTTCATCCTGTCAATGAATGAGACAGCCAAAGACCCCCATTGTCAATACACGCTTTGCCAAACTCACATCAACAGCACAACTGGCCGATAACAGATAAGTTGTATTTTTTTAACAAAGGACCGGTGCAATCATAGATAAGTTTCTTTGTACTGTCAATACCACCAACAGAAAGCTCAAAACGAAAACCTAAAGAATAATAATTTTAAGTTGGCAGGACTGAAGGCATACCTGCATTTCTCCATCCATTATTTGAAGGTACAGTCTCCAAATCATTCAAATATCCCCCAATTCTGTTTCTTATCCAGTCTCCTATCAGAAACCATTTTGGCTCTATTTACTCTCCTTGCAATCTCAGAGAATGTAAAATAAAGTCTGCCTACCAGTTGGAGAGATACTATCTGATATTGCAAAACAGGCATCTCATCTGTCTCACGGAGAACAGTTTGTCTACTCTGTGATGAGCTACAGGCCCACAGGCTTTTATTTTTTATGATTATGGTCTGATGAGTAGAAAACAGAAGCCACTATGGCTGCCAAAATCACTCTCAAGCACACTTAAAGCTTTTGTTGCATATTGAGCGACTGTCAATTCAGGCAGGCCATTTTCAATCAAATATCTCAGAGCGATGGCAGGCGCTGCATTAACTGTACTGGGGTGGTTTGGTCTCCAAACTTTGTCTTATAGTGTTGCCAGGAGTCTAAAAATCCTAATTGATTTTCTCAGAGCAATTTTCTAGGAGTGCTAATTCCTCAGTTGCCATAGAGGCAGTTTTGGAAATTGCCTCTTCTATGCGTAGGCTGATCTGGGAGACACCTAACATGGCACGCGAGGCCTGTACAATCCTAAACAGATTATCCTGACAAACCACACACACACACGGCCCGACCTACCATGAAAAGCTGTCAATCATCATGTGCGCACATGCATGCCGTCTGTTTTTAATACCTCTACCTATTTTCTATTCTATTCTTCACAGCTCAGAGGTCAGTTTGCCCTCGGATGAAATGTAAGGGCCAGATTGGAAGGAGGTGGAACAAGAGAAGCTTTGCTCCACATGCAGCGGTTAGCTTAAAAAAAGGGCCTCACGCTGTCAGCTCGATGACGGAGTGGCTGCCGCGATGGTCACGCCCATTGCCGCCCCCCACCCATCCTCATCCCTCCCTGCTGGACAGTTTCTATAGCAACATATGCCCCCCCCATCCCACTCCCTCCTGTGCGTCCCTCCTGCACGCCTGTAATCCTACTATGAATAGGATGCGAGAGCAGAGCTTTGGGAAAAACAGCTTAACGTGGTGGAGGTTGGAGGCAACCAGCTGAGGGATGTCATATTCTGTTCAGCGTCTCATTATTACAATACATTACAGCTTTGTATTTATTCTCCCACTGTAATGTAAATTCTGGGAATGTGGAGGAGGAGGAGACTAGTGATATTTTTACAAAAAGCTATTTTTAAATATTTATTTATTGCATTTCTTGCTTGTAGTATTTTCCTCAATTTCATCATCTAACAATCATCTTTGAAGTTATTGGAGTCGAGCGAACAATTGGCACCAATACGAAAAAAAGGCAAAAACACAACTACGGAAATGCTTAATGATATCAGATGATTTCTGCCACACAAAGGCAATACTAACACCCACAGGGGTCATGTCTGGGTCAAGAGTTGCTATCGCTCCAGCTGCTACTGCAATATCTTTCACCAAATAACCATTTATGTAATACAGATTGGGTGTATTCCATCTACACATCAAAGGCGATCCAGGGATTCAATAAACTTCAAATACGCCGCAGTAACTGCCTGCTGTGGTCCGTATCTGCTTACTCGGTCGAGCACCATCGGCGTCTCTTGTTTTTATATGGACACGTACAAATGCACCTTTCATGCAGTCATTACGCTGTGAAAACACTCTTAGTCTGAAACTGAAAATTCAAGTTGGTTTCTCAAAAGTTTAATGGCATTAAGATTTAAAGCTGGACACAATCTGATGTCCAATTAACACTATTAAAATGAAAAGGACATCCAAAAATCAAACCCAGTATTACTTTCTTCTTGTGGAATATAAAAGAAGATATTTGGAGGGTTTTTAAACTGTTTTTGTCCATATAATGAATATAAATGGAGTCCAAAACAACACTGCAATACAGGTATTTTGATGGCCAATGAAAATATCTTAAGAGAGCAGTGCGGTGGCTGTTGGCCAGTATATATGATATCACACCATTTAATACAAAGATAGTAAATAACACAACCACAGATGATACGTGACAAATAGTATGTGTATTTTTATACTGCATGTTATAAAGGTTGCAAGGTTTGTAGAATTCAAATAGTTGGGATAGTGTTTTAACACCATGCCAGCTTCATTGGCTGTTTTCATGGCAAGTAACAAGCTTTCCATTGATGTATGGTTTGTTAGGATAGGACAATATTTGGCAGAGATACAACTATATGAAAATCTGGAATCTGAGGGTGCAAAAAAATCAAAATACTGAGAAAATCACCTTTAAAGTTGTTCAAATGAAGTTCTTAGCAATGCATATTACAAAAAATCAAAAATTAAGTTTTGATATATTTACGGTAGGAAATTTACAAAATATCTTCATGGAACATGATCTTTACTTAATGTCCTAATGATTTTTGGCATAAAAGAAAAATCAATAATTTTGACCCATACAATGTATTTTTGGCTATTGCTACAAATATACCTCAGTGACTTAAGACTGGTTTTGTGGTCCAGGGTCACATATATGATCTGATCCCAGCTATTATATTGAAATTAAAGATGCACATTTTACCCACTGTAGGGATAATTTCGTACAGTTTGTTGTCCGTACGCTGATGCCATTCATTTTGCCACTTGTTGTTAAAGATGCTACGGAAGTTTTAAAATCGGAGAGTGTTATGGAACACTTTTCAATATTTGTGGAACGTGTTTCTTTAGCAGCAGGCACCCGTTTGTTTTTTTCTTAGCATTCAACGATGTCCAGGTACCCAACAAAAACAGAAAGTTAAGTAAAGTTCTGTGTTTCCAGTTCCAACGATTTGGAAAAGATAAATTACACTTATTGGCCAAACAGAAAAATTTAACAGCCGATGCAAAAATAATAAAAAAGCCAAATATTAACCACTACACTGGAAACTACTGACTTTGATAGAATGGACAAAAAACAAATCAAAATATCTTCTTTCATGTTTCACATAAGAAAGTAACTAATACAGGTTTGGAACGAGTAAATGAGAATGAGTAAATGACAGAATTTTCATGTTTGGGTAAACTGTACCTTTAATGCTGGAAACTGGAAACTGATGCCAAGACTGATGGCACAGCGCTAGGAAAAGCTTGGAGAACGTCTTGGGTTTCGCAGCCAGTACAGTAAAGGCTGACGTGGTCTAATTACTATAACGGCATTCTGCTTCACAGACTGTGGGCGAACAAAGTGCTCATCATGGCAAGTCATGATGGAAAAACAAAAGGCTTGGGGAGGGGAGCATTTCTTTGGCTACGGCTTTCTCTTTACCTGACTTCAAAAACAGACACCTACTCCATCGTGAGCTGGCACTTGAAAAAAGCCTATAGAGACTGGAATATCCCTGTGGGCAAAACGTGTTTGCTTTTTTTTTTTGAATTTCACAGTTGCAATGTGCTCTTTTTTTGTACAGATTTTCCTAAACTGTAGATAAAGAGAGAGAATGAATAGAGAGACAAAAAGGGAGAAACAAAGAAGAGATTAGAGACAGGGCCACTATGGCAAGCATTTGAGAGATAAGGAACAAAGCGTGAGCCATATTTCCCTTCTCACATTCTCCTCTCATCTTTTCTGTTCTCTTGCATCAGAATTAATTGAGTCCTGCCTTTGTGTCAGTATAATATTGTTTATTTTTTTCTCTGATGAGAGCGGGAAGACCTGACAAGCATGTGAACAAACAGAGCCAGAGCTGTAAATGAAGTTGCTGTGTTGTTTTTGTGGCAAAGCTTTAGCACTTGGCCATAGCCAACAGGGGCCTGTTTGGCAAACAGATTGATGGTTATTTATGAATTCATGACTCTGTATGTGGCACGCTGATGAATGCCACTGAATATCCAATAATAAAGTCAATGGGTCCATTCCTTCACTTAAGAAAAAGCCTACTTTTCAGCAAAGGGAAATAACAGTGCAGTATTTGATACTATGTTCACGAAAATTAAATAAATAAATAAAGGAAATGTAGAGCATGTAACATATACTGTAATTTATATTTATTTCCAAGGCGCTGGTGCGTAATTCAGCATTTTGTTCGCCTTCCCTTGTGTGATCAGCACAGCTTTTGAATATGACACTTATTCGCTTAAGTAAAAGATTGCGAGGTGAAACTGAGACATACCTTTAACCAGCCAATGGGGGAAGATATAAATCAGGTGCAGGATCCATTAGGAGAGAGAGAAAGAGAGAAAGAGGGAATAATTAGTGTATGAGAGCATAAAATCACTCTAACATAGGTCTTTGAAAAGATGCAGAATAAGATTCCTCCTCATATAAAACATTACAGCCCTCCTCACTATGTCAGAATAAGATCCGAGTGAAAAGGCATAACTGATCTATGTGGTTTGCAGGAGTTGAACTCAAGGTCAGTGAGCCACAGCAGCACATACTGAGATGAGTGCTGGAGCTCAAACAGCTCCTGCACAGTCTGTACATTTAACACCACACCATAAATCGGTGCTGTTGTAAGGTTTGTTTTCAGCTTAAATATATCACAGTGGAATGAACAAATGTCCTAGCAGACTAACATGTAGTTCATCAGTTCACAGTAACTACGGACAGGATGGATACTTTTGGTATTATTTTTGAACAGTAAGTCTGTATTTTTACAGTATGAAACTTAGACACACTGTATTGAGGGATACTTGCTCTGTTTTTGCTCCGTCAGTGCAAACATTTACCCTCACAACACTGCACATCTTAGAGCAATTCACAGTGTTCAGTTCATGAAAAAAATAAATAAATAAAAAATGGGTTGAATGGATGATTCAATGACTCATTCACAGCAGCTGAACTAGTGATTAATGACTCGCTTATGAAGACATCAGATGTTTTATTTCTGAATAAATCAGCAGTTAAAAAAAACCCGGTTGAATCAGTGACTCAATAAGTAAAAAAAAGTCACTTATTGTCACCTACTGGCAGAACCGTGTAATCTGCAGAAAGAGTCATTTAAAATCTTCACTAATTTACATTTTACATTCAATTTTTCATATATATTCACATATATTTTCATTAAAATATGTAGATTCAAAACACTACTTGCTGTGTATGTATAAGGGAGATTCTAACACAGCTGCTAAGGGAGTAACTCTAAATACTTCCCTCTTTCTGACTATTGTAATTAATCTCTTCAAATTCGTCTCCTCTTTTTGAAAGTCTATATATGGATATACAGTGTTGGGTATAAGGCATTACAAGTAATGCGAGTTACATAATTCAATTACTTTTTCAATTAACTAGTAAAGTAAGACAATACCTTTAAATTAAATTTCATTTATTCAAATAAGTAACACAAGTTACTTTGTTTTCCCATTTATTCACTGACAACTCTCCTGTCCTCGTGTTGAGAGAAATTGAAAGTGCAGAGGCACTTCCTTTAGTCCGAGGCTTATTAATTTCATTTTTTTTGTGAAAGTGCCTTTACAGTTGCCAAAAATATTTTTTTAGGTTTTTTGTCATTAAAAATAAATAAGCAAGCCCAGCTCAGGTGACAAAAAGTAATGCAAAAGTAATGTAATTAGTTACTTTCCATAAAAAGTAACTACATAACTGCAATTTGTTACTTTTATGGAGTAACGCAATATTGTAATGCATTACTTTTAAAAGTAACTTGGATATATATGAAGACTCACTCAGTTATTACCACAAAATAAATCCTGACAGGATAATAAGACTTGTTTCACCCTGTAATGTGTTAGTGTGTTAAAATGTCCTGCTGACTGTACAGTATCCCCTTATTATCCAGCTACTTATCAAATAAATAAATACAGAGATATGAAATATTGATTTGAGTGAAATTATTTCATGCTGTGGGAAGAAAGAGACCACAGAGTAATATGAGAGACATGAAACTAGCACAGCTATGTAGAAAAAAAATCGGTTGCCTGGACAACAGTCAATTATATGGTTTAGTAGTTATTATAAAAATATCTAACCACATAACTGACCAATCACATTCAAGTATTTAAAAGAGTGAGTTTTTTCCACAACTTAAACTGAAAGAGGACATTTCTATGAAACAAAGAAGTATGCAGATAAACACACGCAGCGTTTTCCAAACAGACACATTTCGTGACTTTACATTGAGAACACTGATAAACATCCAGATAAGACTACAAAATTAGCTGAAGCGCTAAAGATGTTTGTTTTGACTCTTCTGAGGAATGTTAGGTCTACAATTCCACTCTGTTCATTTCAGCATCTTCGCACCCTCGGGCTACATAATTGATGCAATGAGGAAAAAAAGCTGTTTGTTAGACATAGTAGAATAATTGTTTACTCGCATTCAAAGAATTATAACCAAACAATGAATTCCCATGTGGTCGGCAGCCGTTAAGGTTTTTGGTTGTCTGGGACTATGTGAGCAGAATCAGATGCTGCCTGTACATCTCCAGTACAGAGCAACTGACCTCATATTGCCTTCATATAATTGACCTAAGGCCCTGGTATTAAGATCCGTCTCAGGGGATGCGAGCACAAGTGGCCAGACGAGACACATCGCCCTGGTACACGCATATCAAATGTGCCTCCTGTGACCTGTGATCGGATTTCGAGGGGACAGTCTCTGATTACATGACTAGATACGTCAATCATTACATCAGTGTGTTACTGCATGTTTAAATGTGTTTAACATTAAGGTAAATAAAACAAAATACAACAACAACAACAATAATAATAATAATAAGTAAAATAAAAAAATAAAATCATAAAACAAAAATTAGAAACCAAAAACACAAAAAGCAAAATATAACATAAAAAATGAAAACAAAAACAAACATAAAGGGGGGAACACACACGAAAAAACAAACAAACATAAAAACCCCCACAAAAAACCAAAACAATAAAACAAATAAGAATAAAATATAATAAAACTAAAATAATAATAATAATAAATAAATAAATAAAAAATAATAAAATAAAATATAAAAATATAACAAAATAATAAAATGTAATAAAATAAAATAAAATACAGTAAAAAACAATAAATAAAATAAAATAAAAATAAAATAAAGCTTCTTTTTTCCCCCAAAACATTATGTTTCAAGCAGAATGTTCATTGTTATTTAGGACGAGCAGCTGTGGTTGATTAATGTCTGATTGACAGATGAGTAACCGGTCTTTTGCTGCTACCCAGAGACACATTAGCATAGATTAGCACTTGCAATACAAATGCAATGTGGTCACATGCGTTTTCACCTTCAAAATGTGCTTGAGCGATCATAATGGATCACATTTACACCTAAACGTGTTAATATTAGGTGTAAGAGTGCATGTGAAACTGGACAGCACAGTTCTCACACCTGCTTCATCAAATATCACCAATGAGATCTACTGTAAAAAATTCAGCAATACCTATAATCCAATCTATTTTTCTGTAATCCAGGAACACAGCAAGGCTGAGAATTAAGAGTCAGCAACATCCTTCACAAAAGGCAACAATCAACTTATCAGAGTCCCATCCTGTCTCTGCTGACTTCAGTACAGGCCTGCAATCGTATTGAAAGACACGGCCTCGACTAAGAGAAAATCTGGTCTGAGACTGTGGAATAAAGAGAAAGTCTCCAGGGGAACCGATAGCGAGATGACTGATCTACCAGGAACAATAGGCAACATACTGATGAAACACGGGGCAAGACAAACTCATTCATTTCCTTATCTGGAGCATCTCCCGGCACTGCGCAGAATGCTGGAGACAGAAAGAGTGCCGGATAACTTTAGAACGGACGCCTTGGGCTCCACGCGCACATGCTTCTTTGTGTCGGCGCCCTAACAGGGTCCAGTCAACACACCATACACCCACTCACCTCTAAAAGAGGCTGGTGGTTGTTATGGCACACACATTACAGAGATTTCCTGATGGTAGTACACTCCTGAAATGTTCTGAACTGCTGTTGTTTCTTCTTTCAGATCAGCTAAAAGTCTCTGTTAGGGTTCTGTGTCTAGTTTACAGAGTTTTTCAGTAAACTGTGTTTTCGAATTCTGCACACAGGGCGGCATGACATGCTGTAATGTGAAATTGGCATCTAAAGAGATCGATGGGAACTAGTGATGTAACGATATCAAAATCTCACGATACGATAATATCTCGATATGAAGTCCACGATACGATATTTATTGCGATATATAAAAAAAAAGAAAAGAAATGAAGACTTGAATCAACAGTGAATAGTACCTGAACTTTAAAGGGCACTCAACCCCTCTTTTTATCTGTGATACCGTCTCAGTATAAATTACATTCACACTGGTGTTTTAGGAAGCCAAACAAATTAGAATATAATCATAATAATAATAATAATAATAGCAACAATTTTATATTATTTTTATTCCTATGACAGTAACAGGCTAGCCACATATTCTAAAACAACTGCATTGTAAAATAAATAAATGAATATTTCATAGGTATATTATTATTGCTTTAGTCTACAGTAGGTAAATTACAATACTTCTTTCCTAATTTCTACACTTGAAAGAGATATTTTGAATTTAGACTGCAGTAACGTTACTCATTTAAACCGCTAGCTGTCAGCAACACGTACTGCACTTTTAAGCTTTTATTTTGACGGAAACGGCAATAGAGCTTTTATTTTGACAGAAAACTCTAGCTTCAGTGAAAACAGGCTTACAAAAACGCATCTCACTACAAATCTAGTGAAATGCTATAATCATCTGCTGCGAAAAAGACTAACTGGTGGCCGTTGCATTCCCAAACACACACTAAATTCACAGCACATGCAATAAATGAGTTCACTAATCGCGTGAACCGAGTGCGTGCTTTGCTTTAAAACGTAAATCGAAAAAAGACTTGATGAAGGGATTAAGCCATATTGTGCTTTTGATTTTAGTTTGTTTGACAGATACAGATAAGCAGATTACAGATAAACACAACTTTAAAGACCTTTTATGTTAGAATAAGAAGTTTAAATATATTTTAAAAACAGCACTTTTTGCCCGGAAGACCTATCATTTCATATCATCATGTAACCACGATAATATCGAGACAGTTTTGCTATCGCAATACCAAGATATTGAAAATACCGTTACATCCCTAAAAGGAACATCATTATCCTTGTAGAGTGCTGGAAGGATGATGAATTTTGTAGGCCAAAACCTGGAAACGAACATTTTAGCACATTTTAGAGGTTCCAGCATCATCTTTAAGGGTCAGATCAGGTAAAGCTCCACATTTTAACTTTTTAAAGTGCACTTTGGACTCGGTACAAGCAGACAGCTCTGTAATAAAATGACCTTGGCTTCTATAAGATGGGTGACTGGTCCGTATAGAGCGTGGGAAAGCGTTACATCAGTGCTGCATTCTCTCTACATGACAGATCGCACATTCACTCCGGGACGAGTGAGCCATCGATTTCTCTAGTCGTGAAAAAAATCCCATCAATCGGAGCCATAATGTGTGTCTGGCCAACTGTAACCTTCATTCCTTTCACTGCTGCTCTATAATATCCTCTAAATGAAGCTGAATCGATACATGTTTTGCTTGAAAATGTCTTGATTTCTCTGATCACTTTGGCCTACATTCTGCATAAGAAATATTTTCAGTAGGATATTGATGGAATCAGCCATGACTGGATAAAACTTGGCACTATTACAGTAGGCCTGAGGTCAAACATCAGTGTTATTGAGAAAAAGACACCCATTTCAAAGCTGGAGCTGTCATAAGGAGGGAGATAAAATGTTGAATGTAAAACCTGTAGCTGTAAAAGTAAAACCCAAGGGAATGCAGCACTAATGCAGTACTATTTCACCATTTGATCATTTCTTTGGAATATGCTAGCTGCAAAGATAATACAATACTAGCAGAACTAACTATAATCAAAATAAACAGGCTTGTCAACTCTTAAAATGGAGGAGAAATGCTTCCCTTTCTTTTGCTGTTGATGTTAAAAGCA
This sequence comes from Tor tambroides, assembly GCA_021397915.2. Taxonomy (NCBI): domain Eukaryota; kingdom Metazoa; phylum Chordata; class Actinopteri; order Cypriniformes; family Cyprinidae; genus Tor; species Tor tambroides. The sequence goes on along the minus strand of JAFVLL020014856.1, from coordinate 1,128 downwards.
ATGCATTCTATCAAATGTTATTTTGTTGCAATTTCATCTGTCACTTTGAAGAAATCAGTCAAATTAGGCAGAAGTCAACATGGAGAGGTTGCACACACATCTCTTCATTTTTGAAAGCCATGAACAAAATGATGCAAGGTAAAATAAAACATGACCCAGTCTACAATATAACCTGGTTCACAGGTATTAACTGGTTGCATATTTTTTCAGTGTACAATTATTATTAACATTAAAATATTAATATATATTACAATATTAACAATGGTAAATACATGCTGTATATAACAATTCATAAACAACAACAACAATAAATACAAATAAAATATTAATGTATATAAAAATATATTGATAAAAATACAACATTACTGTTGTTATTATTACTATTATTATTATATTAAATAAAATATGAATGTATATAAATGTAATTACATACAATTATATTTTTTATTTAATATTATGCTAATTTTATTCAGATAAATCAATTTCATTGTGATTTTGAAGCCATTTTGTTTATTTCTGCACAATAAACATTTTTGATACTATGTTGTAGTCATGAAAAATCTGGTTCCTGATTGAAAACCAGTTGAGAACCACAGCTATAGACCATGACTTAATGAGCTTAAGAATCTAAAGCCATTCCAGCGAATATAATTAGCATGCTTTGCTAGCATCTCATCATTCAGCAACCACAGGACAGCATATGCTCCCTATAATTATCATAGGATCAGATCATTCTGTCATACAGCATTAAGCTAAGCAGAGTGACTTGTATTGCATTTTAAAGCCCTGAATGGTGTGTGTGAATGCTGAGTATAGCGGAGATTACCCACTGTTTTCTTTAAACCGGCACTGAAACATATTCAATGGCTCATAGCCTACAGTAAGGCGTCTCACTAAGAATGTAAGCCACAAAGACGCCGTGTGAGAGCAGAAGCACTGCACCGCGTAAATCAGGCTTCGAATGAATCTCTATTAGTCCAGATGTTGAATTAATCATCCTTACCACTCGCATGGAGGAACTTTTAAGTCATAATATCCTAAATTATTCACATTCCCTCTGCTGGAGTAATTTCCCTCTGAATTATTGAATTTGCAATTCAGAGATTGACTGGCTGATTGGTCTTTTAA
>JAFVLL020014855.1:0-44134 GCA_021397915.2 Tor tambroides | reverse complement strand
GATATATATATATATATATATATATATATATATATATATATATATATAAATAATGTATGTATGTATGTATGCACAGTATGTATGTATGTATGTGTGTGTGTGTGTGTGTGTGTGTATAAAATGTATTAGATTTTTCATTTTTGTTATAAATAAAATATTATTCACATACAGATACTCGTTGTTTGCAGATACATTGTTTTTTATTTATTATATATCTAGTGCTGTCAAATCAATTAATAATCACAATTAATCGCATCCAAAATACAAGTTTGCGTTTACATAATATGTGTGTATACTGTGTATGTGTGTGTGTGTATGTATATATATATATATATATATATATAAATACACACACATAGATCACATAGATGTATATATTTAAGAATTTTTTTTACATATGATTTATATAAATTTATATATTACATATATTTCTTGAATATATACATGTTCGTGTATGTATTTATACATGCACATAAATATACACACACATATTACGTAAACACAGTTTTTTATTTTGGATGTGATTAATCGTGATTAATTGACTTGAAAGCACTAATATAAACAATTTTATTTAGAAATATAAAAATATTATAATCTGTGTGTCTTTATGATTACATGACCAAAACTAATGTCGCTCCTTCTTTGTGTGGAAGTGTTTGTGTTTTCAACAGTGCCATTATATGAATCATGCTGCTCCAGTGAGATTGTCTGTGTAATGTTCTCTGCTACAGGAAGTGGCTCATAGAGCTTCTCTTTGGAACAGCACACTCGAATCAAGAACCAAAGGAATAAACCCAGATCGAACAAGAGAGAAGATGTGAAGATAGAAAACATGGGGGAAAAATACCCAAATTACGTAAGTGCAGGATAATGAAATAACATGTACCTACCCACAATGAACTGAGATTATTTATGTACCAAGCTAATACTTAAAGTACAAAAGAAATTACACTTTTATCACACTTCATAAGGATATTTCCAGAAATAACCTCTGAATGAGAAGCAGGACAAGCACAGCAACCCAGATTTGATTCAGAGAAAATAACAGACTGCAAAGCCGACAGAAACACGGGAAGTCACACCTTCCTTTAGCCTTATTTTTACGTGTGCACGGCTTTGTATTAACGCACCCTATAGAGTGATCATATGTTCCCTACCATGGGGTTTCAAGAGGGATTGAGAGAGTGAGAGACAGAAGGAGAGAAATAGGCCTAATTTTGACTGAACATTAACAGTTTTTCTTTAGAAATAACTTGTTTACACTTAGGCCAGAACTATTAAAGAGATATTCCTGATTCAAGTGAAGCTCAATCAAAAACATGTCGATTAATACTTTTGTATAATTTGAACTGTAAAGTTGTTTAAAACATTTTTACAGTCATTTTATGGTTTATGCATCTATGTTGCCATGGCAACAAAGGTATTTAAGTAAATCGGATGTAACTTTACATACCGGTGAATAAATTATTTTTTCACACGTAAATCATGTTAACATACATACTGTTCACGCTTTGTTGTTATGCTATTAAAACTGAATATATTAAGGTTTTCAAATTGACTTCCATTTCTAAGGCGCACTGTAACCCAGATTTTTGCTTAAAAAAAGAAACAAACAAGCAAAAAAGAAAAGGAAAGAGAGTTAGAAGAATTGAAGGGTAAATGTAATTGCTTATATAAAACAAGGTTCACATTTCTGCTTTTAAGTGATCCAAAACTGTCCTTCCATTTTTTTCCCCTCAAAAATTATTTTTAGTGGTAATCGACACTCTTAATGTACTGAACATGGAATATTACTTCAATTTTAATATCATGTTCTCAAAAAATCCATGAAATTCTCTTATGTGTTCATACATATACTCACACATGCTTAAAGTTTCCTTGTGAATTTTTGAAAAACACTCCGATTTAATCAAACCTGAAGTAATAAAGTGAATACTTTGATGTTTGGAGGTGGTTGGAGAGAGAGGTGAAGTTTCGAGCCGCTGGGCTTTCACTCTTTCCTCTCATCCTCAGTTCTCTCTCTCTCTTCCTCTGATTATATAATGCTGACGTTTTTGCCAAACCCTGTGTTATCATTTTTTAATGTGTCTCTCTGAGGCTAATCCGTAACGCGGCCCTGCTGAAACTTCACACCACACTCTGACATGTCTCTAAATTTACCACAGAAAGGCCAGACAGTCCGAAATGCATATTACATCTGCAGCTATTAGAAGTGAGAGAGAGAGTGTCTGTGTGTGAAAAAGACTTTTAATGTTGTTGTTTGTGAATACCTTCACTCCTGTACTCCAGAGCATTGACTGCCTTATTAAAATTTCTTCATGTTGAGGCTGCAGTGTGTGTTCTGCACAACAAGAGGCCGTAAACATAATTGAAAAAGCAAGAAGTGTTTATGATATTCTAGTCTCTAGATGTGACTTGGTTTGCTATAGGATTTAAAAACAAAAATAAAAACCTTTTTAGGTCCAAAAACTTGCAGTAGTTATTTTCCATAATGGGAATAACACCGACATGCATTTGGTTAGTAAATGGTTGACAAGCGCTGTTTATTTGTGCTAGGAAGTCAAGCTTGAAACTACTGTTAAAGACTGGAAGGTGCAACTTAAATGAGGTAAGACATCCAATAATAATAATAATAATAATAACAATTATTATTATTATTATTATAAATTCCGAGTCTTTTGGTGTGGTTGCATGGGGTCAAATGATTCATTCGACTCATTTTTTGATTTCACCATTTCACAATTCTTTCAATTTCAATTCAATTCAATTTCAATTCTTTCATCATCTGATACAAACTTTTACAATTTCGCTCTGAGCAGTTTAAAAAAACGTATGAATATGAAAAATCTTGCCATCTCTTATGACTTCTTACAGTATTACCTTTTTGTAGAAAATTTACGTTTTTACCATCTTGAATGTTCACACTTCCGCAATTTTGAACAAATTCTTAGACTTTTGCAATTGCATATTTCACATTTCAAATTCTTTCAATTCGGTTCAGTTTTAATTCTTTCATCATCTCACAAGTTTTTACATTTTTGCTATTTCGCACTAATGTTTACATTTTCGCCATTTCATTCAAATTTTTACACTTCCGCCATTTTGTATAAATTCTTAAGCCCCCTTCACACCAAGGACGATAACTATAAAGATAACGATAAAGATATAGTTCTAAAAATCGTTCTCAATATTATAGAATAGCAGAGTCCACACCACAACTATAACGATAAAGGCACAGAGAAACGATATCATTGGAATCATTTTCAGAACGATTTTTTCCAGCTGATGAACGATACAAACATTGACAGCCAATCAGAATCCATCCTGCTATCACGAGCTCAAGAATTTAAAGCGGCAGGCGAGCATGCGCTGAGAATAAACAGATGATATTGTTCACTGGTGTGAACGCTAATATCGTTATCTTTATAGTTATCATCCTTGCTGTGAACGGGGCTTTACACTTTCACCATTTGATACAAATTCTTACACTTTCGCCATTTTGCACAAATTTTGACATTTTTGCAATTTCGCACAAATTTTTACATTTTTGCCATGTCATACAAATTCTTACACTTTCGCTCTCTCATATGACTTTTTTCCAATCTAAATTCTTTATCTAATCATCTCATACAAATTCTAAAAATTTGCTTTCTTACAAATTTTTATGATTTCACCATCTCGTGTGAATTTTTTCAATCTCTGCATACAAATTCCGACGATGTGCATCTTACAGAAATTCTTACACTTTAGTCATCTTGTGCAAATTTGTCTGGTCTCTCACCATTTCATACAAATTTTTTCGAAAATTCTTTACGAATTATTATTTTTATAATATTCACTGCAAAGAAAGCAGCCATCCATCTAAAAAAAAGTGATCGAAGAGTTATTGCAACTACTGTGTCTAAAAACAAGTGTGTCTCTTTCCATATCTTCATGTTTTTTTTTTTTAGGTTACATTTTCATTTAAGGAGACAAAGCTGAACAATGAGTCTTTTGTATTCAAATTTGGTTGCTTGGGTTTAAATAATACAGTCCACTGAACTGGGCTGCGGTAGTAGACTTCAGGTGAGCCAGCTCACTATATTGGAAATCATTGAGCGGTTTATTGGGGAATTACCTTAAGTTATCTTATAAGAAGGACTCACAGCTTTTTGCCGGTGGTCGTGTAAGCATCTAAACACTGGGAGGGTGGTGATTTACGAACTTAAACACAAAATCCCATTTCTTATCTGACTTAGATTTGTAACCAACTCAGCAAAGCAGAGACAATACCTTGCTGAGCAAGTCGAACAGCAGGGCTATAAATACAATAGAAAATGACTCATCCCATCCATCCCAGAGGGAAAACGTAAACTGGAACACCCAAGTGACAAACTACCAGAGTCAGTCCCGGCATGAATCTCCAATCTCCGCTTTCGCTTTCACTCTTCTTGTTTCTTTGCTTGCGGTTATTATCAGTGCATTGATTTGTTTTTGTTATGAAAAATGTTTGTCAGCTGCGAGTTTGTGATGTTTGGAATCAGAGTCTTTGATAAATGTAATGTTTTGTCTGGAGAAGTGCAGTGTCTGAGTTGTTTAGAGGTGACTGGTAAATGGAGACTCATACTGTCTCACAGATCTTGCAAATGCGTATACGTCTCACCCTGCCTTCACATGATTAAACCATAATAAGTTTTGGATTTATTTGAACTTTTACTATTAATATTTACTTTTTAATGACATTTAATTATTTACATTATAATTACAAGTTATTGTTTAACTTAAAGTATCATTGTTTACTTTTTAAATAAGTTATTTCTCATTTGGTTTACTTTTTTAATTAATTTTTAAATAGTTAAAAGCGTTTTACAGTAAGTTATTGTTTAACTTAGATTAAGTATTATTATTATTATTATTATTATGCACTTAAGTTGTTTTTTAGGTTATTGTTTATTTGATTTTGTTTTAAGTTGTTTAATTTAAGTGATTGTTTGCTTTAAATTACTGCACATAAGTTGGACAAAGCCTGAATTCACTTTTCAGAAATTACAGTATTTTTTAATTCATTTTTATAATATATTTAATGGCTGTACTTTATATCTAATATAGAGAATGTTAAATAATGCAATAGTACAAATAAAATGAAACCTGACTGAAATAGATTAAGCCTTTTTGGCTAAAGTTCTTCCATCTCTGTTATCCATTTTATTTGTGAAGACACAAACCCAAGTGCTGCAATTTTGACTGAAATGTCCCAATCGGCTCTTTCTCTCGCAGATTATTTGGGGAACCTCAGCTGACTCAGCCATTTAACCAGCTGCTGTATCAAACCACACAGGACCATGATGACGTTGGTGGTCGCCAGAGGACTTTGAGACATCTGACAAACACGGGTCAGATTCTATGAACATTACTCATTTCTGTTCCCTGATAATGTCATGACAGAAAAGCAGATGGTGGGGAAAAAAGAAAAGCGTTGCAGCTCTTTCTCAGGTCTGGCTTTGAATACATCAGTGCAATGAGAAGTGATGAATTCATGCATTAGTCAGAAAAGTGTCCGTGTTGTCCTGGACCGAGCTCTCATCTCTAATGGCTTATCTGACCAGGCAGCTGCCTGCTCACAACTATTTGAACAATGAACCTCCTGCAAGGGCTGCATAAATCAGCACAGCGTCGCATGAATACATGCATGCGAACAAACCTGCAAGCACCTGCAGGTTTACTGTGGAGGGCTGAGCTCGGACTTGATCAGAGGGGGTTTGAACGTGCTCGGACTGAAAATGAACGCTCAGGGCTTTGCTGACCAGAGCAGGACCCTCTTCCACACTGTAATGGTGCTTTGTTAGCAGTGTTGGGTAGTAACTGATTACTATTGTTGATGTAATCTGGATTACGTAATCAGATTCCAAAAATTAAGTAAACTTGTAATTAGATTATATTATGTTTAAAAATGCTCATAATCAGATTACAGTTACTTTTTTTATGGATTACATGATTACATATGATTCACAAAATGACAGTAAATTATTCAGAACTTATTGATTCACACCAGATCATTTTTTCTCAATTTATCTTTCGAAATAACCTACCACTTATATACATTAGACTAATAATTATGCAAGTTACTAAACACTGTTGACGCATAGCTGTGAAAAACTGTCTTCATCATATATTGACTAATATAACATTATAATAACTAATAACTATAAGTCGTGGGAAGTTGTGGCCTAATGGTTAGAGAGTCGGACTCATAACCCAAAGGTTGGGGGTTTGAGTCTGAGGTCCGGCAGGTGGGGGGAGTGAATAACCAGCACTCTCTCCACCCTCAATACCACGACTGAGGTGCCCTTGAGCAAGGCACCGAACTCCCAACTGCTCCTTGGGTGCCGCAGCAAAAATGGCTGCCCACTGCTCTGGGTGTGTGTTCACTGCTGTGTGTGTGTGCACTTTGATTCAAGATTCAAGATTTTTTATTTGTCACGTACACAATTATACAGAGTATAACCAGCAGTGAAATGTAAGTCAGGTCCGCTCCATGGACAGTACAAATATATGCAGTACAACACAAGAATATACATAGATATAAATATGAAAATAAAATAAAAATAACAGTAAATGAGGTAGAAATAAGAAATAGAAAATAAAATCTAAAATAAAATGTGCAAAAAAATAAGTGTGCAGGACAGTATACTGTAGGCTTAATAAATAGTAATATAAGAAGGGATGAGCAAGAAGAATGTGCAAACAGGTGTACGGGGTATATCCCTAGCAGCAGTACGAATGGTGGAAAAAATTATTAATAGCTTACTGATCATTAGTGGTTATTAAATGAGTCATGTTGATGTTATGAGACCGAGTTTGAGTTTAGGAGCCTGATGGCCTGGGGGAAGAAGCTCTTCCTAAGTCTCTCAGTTTTTGCCATCAGGCTATGGAAGCTCTTACCAGATGGTAGCAAAGTGAAGAGACGGTTACCAGGGTGATTTGAGTCCTTGATGATTTTGACAGCTCTGCTTTTTCAGTGTTTGAGGTAGATGTCCTGCAGGGAGGGGAGAGTAGACCCTTAGATACGCTCAGCTGAGCGCACAACTCTCTGCAGGGCTTTACAGTCCTGATTGGAGCTGTTTCCATACCACACTGAGATGCACTGAGTCAGTACACTTTCTATGGCCCCTGAATAGAAAGTTTTCAGGATTGCTGGTGAGACCCTGAATTTCCTCAGCTGTCGCAGATGGTACAGTCTTTGCCTGGATTTCTTGACTTGTGTTTGGATGTGTGTAGTCCAAGTCAGGTTCTCGGAGATGTTACACCGAAGCTGCTCACCCTCTCCACAGGGGTCCCACTGATCATAAGAGGAGTGTAGGGCCGCTGCTGACTCTTTCTGAAGTCCACAAACAACTCTTTAGTTTTGCTCACATTCAGAGAGAGACAGTTGTCCTGGCACCATGATGTAAGTCTCTCCACCTCATCCAAGTATGTGGTCTCATCATTGTTGGAAATGAGGCCCAGAACCACAGTATCATCAGCGAATTTGATAATAGATGTGGAGCTGTGAGAGGACACGCAATCGTGTGTGTAGAGAGAGTAGAGCAGGGGACTCAGGACACAGCCCTGTGGGGCTCCTACGTTCAGGGTGATGGAGTTGAGATGAACTGGCCAACTTTTCACCACTTGAGGTCTGCCGGTGAGGAAGTCTTGAATCCAGTCACAGAGTGAAGAGTTTAGGCCGAGGTCTGTGAGTTTTGAGGCTAGCTTGATGGGGACTATAGTATTGAAAGCTGAGCTATAGTCAATGAATAGCAGCCTTACATAGTTCCCATTGTTGCTGTCAATGTGTGTGAGGGAAGAGTGGAGGATGTGAGAGATGGCATCTTCAGTAGATCTATTGGGGCGATAGGCAAACTGAAGCGGGTCCAAAGTAACAGGGATGGAGGAGCAAATGTGGCTCTTTACAAGTCTCTCAAAAACCTTCATGACTATTGATGTGAGGGCAACTGGACGATAGTCATTCAGGCAAGAGGGTTTATTGTTCTTAGGCACAGGGATGATGACAGATTTTTTAAAGGAGGTGGGAACCACAGAGGTAGCAAGGGACTCATTAAAGATGGAAGTAAACAAACCAGAAAATCTGCATTTATCCCTTTGGATGGGATAAATGTAGAACACTAATTCCAAGAATGGGTTACCATATTTGGCCACATGTCACGTCACTTTCAGTTTTTTTTCACTTTCACTAATATTAATATTGGAAGTCTGGACAAAAATATTTCAGACCTGGCAGACTTCGGCCATGTATTATTTTCATGTTTATTAATGTTTCTTCATGTAATGTAGGAATTCACAAGCTTTTTTGGTGAGACGAACCCTTTTAACCCAAAATATTTACTTGACATTTTTATGATTCCATTACAGTTTCATTAGTTTTTTTTCATGAACCCCAGTTTATGAAACCCTAATGTAATGTTATGCATTTGAATGCATTTAAGATAAGGTAATGCATGTCATGATATTGATAACAAAGAATTAAATATCTTTTCTTTCTCTTTGTTTTTTGTTGTTGTTTATTATGGTACACAACAATCCAAGTCTATGTGCTAAATGAGTAATCTAAAAAGTAATCTAAAAGTAATCAAAAAGTAGTCAGACTACATTATATGTATAATCCAGATTATGTTCCTAACTACAATTTTCTTCATGAAATTTGTAATCAGTAACAGACTACAATTTGTAAGTAATCTAGCACTGTTTGTTAGCAATAGCATACATGATTTTATGAGATTTACAAAAGCAGATGTTTTCTCCATAAAGAAGAGTTCATTTCTTTTAACTTTCAGCCCTATGAGTACCATGTTTGCTGGGTTTTTCCACCTGCACTCAGCTGAGCTCTCATAAACTATTATGGATCACTATGAGGTACCGTAACTGAACCCAAGAGCCCAAAACCATTGACCCAGATTGGCTCTACTGAAGCGTACAGGTTCACACTACACTTTGGGGGAAATATGGAAAAAGATATTTTCCTGTTAGTTTAGAAATGTCTTTGACTTCATGTGATTTACTTGCTTTATTTGTTTTAGTGGAAGCAAGGACCATTGGTCAGAATTAAGGGGCATTTGTATGGTCTGTGATTTGCGGCAACCAGAAGTCAATTTTCAATGAGTTTCCAGCAGAGTAGCAACTGTTAGCAAGGCAATAAGTTATACACAGTTCAACTGTATGCTAATGAGCAATAACACCAACAGCACCGAGACCTCCAGCGATTTAATCGATGTCAGTGTGAACGCACCTTCACTCCTAACATCTGTTTTAGTACAGGATGTAGAACAAACATGTTGAGTCCAGGGTTACTGAGATGAGCCACAGTAATTGTTTGCCAATCTTCTGAGTAAATGAAATGGTTGTGGATTATGCCATGCACATTAATTTCCATAATTAACAGTGTTTATTTGTTCAACATTGTTTTGTGTTGTAAAAACCATTGTATTAAGAAGAGGTAGAAATTTGGACGATTTGTTTTCAAATCAGCTGTTTATTTAAAAACTGTGTGTTTATGTGTATAGCTATGGCAAAACAAAGGCTGTTTTAACCCAAAATTTTGGTGAATTGGTGGCTAAAGGCCTATTCATAGCAAGAATGATAACTATAACGATAACTATATTAGCATCCACACCAACACATGATTATAACGCAGGTTTATTATGTTGTCACTCAGCCCATTTAAATGTCCTCTTTAAAGCAAGATGGATTCTGATTGGCTGTCAATGTTTTTATTCTTTTCAATGTAGAATGACTTTTTAGAACTACATGATGTTTTTACATTTTTAAAACTACTACTTGGCTTGAATGAGACTTAATATGTCTGTGACGGATATGATTGGGGTGGACCTTCATGATTGATTTTTTTTCTAAAAATCGTATGTTTTTAGTTTCAATTTAATTTGAAATCACAACTTTGCGAAATAGTTGCATTTTACTATAAAAGCGGGTATGTTTTACCATGTTTAACACCCTGATGCATGATATTCATTTGACATTTTCAACCATTCTGGGTTTCCCTTCTTGTCTATGGGTCACCCTTGATACTCATAATTTTATATGACTTTCAATTAAATAATAGTAAAAAGATGTAGAATTTTTAATTAATAATTTATATTTTTATGCCATTGTTGATGACAATGGTGATAGTAACAGGTCATATTTTATTTCTTTGATTTAATAATTCATTCATTTTGCCAAGATTATATTATTGTTTTGAAGTAGCAGGATTCACATTTTACTTTTTGTTTTAATAATTCATACATTTTACAAAAAAAAAAAAGAGGTTGGATTGTCTTTTTATGAAGTAAAAATATTTATTTATTTTTAACAGGAACATTTTCTTTCCTTTGTGATTTAATCATATATGAATCATAGGGTTAGGGTTAATCGTAATTAGGAGTCACGAAACGGCTTAAAACGGCGCATAAACATTACCGCTCACTTTCATGATTAATATTTCTAGTGTTGCACAAGCCTGCGCGGAGCATCCTGGCAATTATGCAAGGTATCATATTGCCTTAGAGCAGTGATACTCAAATCTGGCTCGCGAGATCCACTTTCCTGCAGAGTTTAGCTCCAACCCTGATCAAAACTCACCTACCTGTGATTTTCTAATGATCCTGAAGACACTGATTAGCATGCTCAGGTGTGTTTGATTATGGTTAGAGCTAAAATCTGCAGGAAAGTGGATCTCGCGAGCCAGATTTGAGTATCCCTGCCTTAGAGTGATGTCTGCCATTGGCTGATTAAAATGGCAGATTTTCAGCCATTCCTTAACGAGGATTTCGTCATGACGTAATAGGTCTCTGCGAGAGAAAGCAATTTAATAAACACTTCATGTGATTTTGCCGCGTTCCAGCACAGTCGCGAGGTCGGCGGGAAGCACCGGCTGCAAAAGACAGTACAGGTTAATTTACAGGCTTAACGCTCGGGTAATCTTTTAAATCTTCATGGAATGCATTTATCCCCCCCCCCCCCAGGTTTTTTTATTATTATTCTAGCCCGTGTAAACGTTAGCCTTTAATCCTTGTCTAAACAAGAGCCAGACTCACCGGCTTCCAGCTCAATCCTCTACCGAGCTAAACTGTAATCAAACCACTACAGATCATCAGAATGAAAGCACGGCGGACAGAAGAGTGCCACCATTACGCAATGCTCTTAGGTCACTAAAAACAAACTCCTAAACCTTTAGCTCATGTTGAATAACCTAGTGCAAATTCAGTCACGACAAAGATTATGGAATATAGTGCGCGGTTATAACTGTTATTCTAAAACATTAAAGGTGCTTTCGGTACTTTGGCTGTCTTGCAGGTCATTATGACAGCTGTCTTGGACTGAGCACTAAAGTTTACCGATGTTTTTTTACGGATAGCTTTGAAAAAAGATGTGCACAGTCAGCCATGATTCACTTGTTCCCTGAGCACAAGTATCCAATAACTGAAGCTGAATTCATCTGGTCATGTGATCTTAACCATGAGAAGTAAAAATAGTCATTTATACACTTATTTATGTATTTATTTATTTATTTATTTATTTATATATGCAAGAAATAACTTTATTTACTTTATTTGCTTATTTATGAATTATGTATTCACTTATTTATTTACTTATTTACTTTATATTTAAATAATTATAGGTTTATTTATTTACTTAAAATAAAAATGTATTAATTAATTATACATCAAGTACTTTAAGTAAACATTTATGTATTTACTTTTTTTATTTACTTATATGTACTTATTTAAATACATAAGAAATTTTCTTATTTATGAAGTGATATATTGATATATGATGATTTATGATTTATGATATGTTCTTATTTACTTTTTATTTAAATTATTATTTGTTAATTTGTTTACTTATTTAAAATAAAATGTAATGAAAATAAGTAAATAAATATTTATTTATTAATTATCCTTACTTTTCAAGTACTTTAAGTAAACATTTATTTATTTATTTACTTGCTTGAATAAAAAGTTAATATTTATGTATTTATTTAAATTAAGTGTAACAAGAATAAAACTATACTTATTAATTAATTATCCTTTCTTTCCAAGTCATTTATTTATTTGTTTATTTGAAAAAGTGTTTATTTACTGCTTGCTTACTTACTTGAATAAAAAGTCTACATTTATTTATTTATTTATTTAAAATAAAAGCATAATAAAAACAAGTAAATAAGTACTTATTAATGAATCCTTTCTTCTTATCCTTTCGTTCCAAGTAATTTTTTTTATGTATTTGAATAAGTATTTATTTATTTATTTATTTTAGTGCTGTCAAACGATTAATCACGATTAATCGCATCCAAAATAAAAGTTTTTGTTTACATAATATATGTGTGTTCAGTGTTTATTTATTATGTATATATAAATACACATACATACAGTATATATTTTGAAAATATTTACATGTATATACATTTATATATTTATATTATTATATTTTATATTATATATAAATATATTTAATATATAAACATAACATTTTTCTTAAATATATACATGCATGTGTTTGTATTTATATATACATAATAAATATACACAGCACACACATATATTATGTAAACAAAATCTTTTATTTTGGATGCGATTAATCGCGATTAATCGTTTGACAGCACTAATTTATTTACTTGAATAAAAAGATAATATTTATTTATTTAAAAAAAGTCTAATAAAAATAAGTAAATAATTACTTTTTAATCAATTAACCTTTCTTTCTTTCTTTTTTGTACTTTCAGAGCTGCACGTTGTCTTGGGCGTGCATCTTTATTTGGGAAAAAAGAAGAAGAAAAAACAGCAGTGTTGCAGATGTTGGGATGTCATTGAGGTTGGCTTGGCACAGACCTGGAAACCCTGAACATGTATTTAATAGTGCAGTTTAGGTCACACTGAATAAGCAGTTCCTTTAGCTTTGTACTGATGCCAGCTAAATCCAGACAGATGCTGCAGCTGAAGTCCTCAACACGCAACACACAACACAGCTCATTACTGACTCACCATTTAATTCAAACCTACAGTTCTTTAATTGCTTTAATTATTATGCGCAAGCGTCTAATTATTATTTAATTTGTAGTGTTCATCCTTTGTCTTTTTCATTACATTTAAATTTCAAAAGAAGAAACTGAATTTAGCAGAGAAGGATTTGTTTCTGCTGTTCAGTTGAGTTCTGGTACAGTTCTGCTTCACGCTGGCTTCTAAATGGACACTTGCTGATTTTGTTCAGCATGCAGTTGTCAGTGCTGTCAGCAAGAATTGTGCAAGAAATGTATTTTCTGGAGGTCACATTGTAAAATAGAAAAAAAAAAAAATCACATTTATATTTTACTTCTATTTTGCAGCTTTTTGTCCTAATTTATGTTAAACTAATTCATGCAAATTATGTTATTTTTAATAATGGAAGAAATGTATTTATTTATGCATTAAATAAAATACAGATTTTCAGTGTAGGTTACTCTCAGACCCCACTTTATTTGGTGCTTTGGATTCTCACTGGTATAAGATATTTAAAATATTTTGAATGTCTTTGTTTAAATTTCAAAGGCATCTTGCGGACAATAAACTGAAAGGCCCTTATGTGAGTGTATAAAGCTTTAAATTTGACTCATGTTTTTTGAGATTAGGTCCCTGGGGATTGACTTGCGATCTTGAGCAGATGTGTAATCCTCTGTATAGCTCAGACACAGGAGGGAAATTAATAATCATCATCATGATATTTCATGAAAAATAAAAAAATAAAACCACCAGCTGTGGGGAAGCTCTGTTAGGAAGCAACCAAATTATAGGATCACCGATGTGGTCAAAGAAACCAAAACAAACCCCATGAAGCCCATGTGCTTATAAAGCTATAATCTCAGGGCACTTAAAACTCTGGATTATTCACTATTATGCAGCTGGCATTCAATGTCACGTGGCCTGCTGAAAGTGATCTGCAAAATTGAATGGATGGCAACTGAGCAATAACTAATAACATTTCATTTTTAGATAGTGACATTGTGATTTGTCTCTATGCTTGGTTCATTGGTTTTATTTTATTGTAATTTTTTATTTTAATTTATATATACACACACACACACACACACACACACACACGGTCAGAATTGTTGGTACCCTACGTAAATACGATCAAAGAAGGCTGTGAAAATTAATCTGCATTGTTAATCCTTTTGATCTTTTATTTAAAAAATTCACAAAAATCTAACCTTTCATTTGAGAATAAGAATTTAAAATGGGGGGAAATATCATTATGAAATGTTTTTTCTGTAATACACATTGGCCACAATTAACGGTACCCTTTTATTCAATACTTTTTGAAACTTCCATTTGCCAGTTTAACAGCTCTAAATTTTCTCCTATAATGCCTGATGAGGTTAGAGAACACCTGACAAGAGATCATAGACCATTTTTTTTTTCATCCAGAATCACTCCAGACCCTTCAGATTCCCAGCTCCATGTTGGTGGTGCTTCTCTTCAGTTAACCCCACTCATTTTCTATAGGGTTCAGGTCAGAGGACTTGAATGGCCATAACAGAAGCTTAGAAGCGACCCATTTTTGTGTTGTTTTTGAGGTTTGTGTTTGGATTATTGTACGGTTGGAAGATACAAACATGGCCCATTATAAGATTTCTAACAGAGTCAGTCACTTATTGATTTTTTATCTGTTGGTATTTGATAGAATCCATGATGCCATGTGTCTAAACAAGATGTCCAGGACCTCCAGCAGAAATATAGGCCCACAACATCAAAAATACAGCAGTATATTTCATTGTATACTTGGGGTACTTTTTTATCCCTGTGTTCACCAAACCCATCTTGAGTGTTTGCTGCTAAAAAGCTCTTTTTTTAGTTTCATCTGACCGTAGAAGCCAGTGCCATTTGAAGTTCCAGTCGTGTCTGATAACTGAATATGCTGGAGATTGATTTTGGATGAGCTAGGAGAATTTTTCTTGAAACCCTCCCGAACAACATGTGGTGATGTAGGTGCTGTTTGACAATTTTTTTTTAAAGGTTTTCTGACCCCGAGACTCAACTATTTTCTGCAGTTCTCCAGCCGTGGTCCATGGAGAGTCTTTAGCCACTCAAATTCTCACCGTGCATTAGGACGATATAGACACATGTCCTGTTCCAGGCAGATTCATAACATTTTCAAGTTTTCATTTCTTTTTGGAGTGTTTCAAGCTGTTCATGCATAGATCCCTGAAGTTGCAAAGACTAAAGTCTCAAAACCAAAGAAATATTCTTTATAAAAGTTAAGACTCTGCCACGCCCCCTAAAACGGCTCATTCAAACACGCCCCCACATGTCTACGTCACTGTGTGGGGAGATTTACAAAACACCGTCCAAATGTATACGCAAAGAAAGAGGGCGTGATTTTTATTCTCGCTGTAGTATTGTTGCTGCCGCCGGCACCATGTCCTGGAGACGCTGTGTGTCGTTGCGAAAGCTAAAGTACTTTGTTTGGGCTTCCAAAAGAGGACACAACTAGAAATCAGTGGTTAAGTTGTATTTACAACACTGTTCCAGAACAGTTCAACCCAAATATTAGAATGTGTGCAGCGCATTTTACGGAGGACTATTTCCTGAACCTGGAAGAGTAGCCTACAATGCTGGCTTGCACAAAGGCTGTTTCAATAAAGTGGGGCACTTCCAACTTTGCAAGGACAGTCTGGTGCTTCTGACTCACAGCCTGTAAGTATGTTTTTATATTTAAAGAATTTGCCACTGACTATTCAAATGCGAGTCCTGAGCTGTGTAGAGTAGTGCTTGTTGTTTGTCGTTTCTCCGATCACAAATGCAGACATGGTAATGTTTACGCAGCGTGATCCAACGCGACACGTAAAAAGACAGTATAAGTCATTATAATCATTAATTATGTCCCACTGGATGCAACAAATGCCTCGTTTATAATGGGTTTTATTGTTTTTGTGTCGTCGCGCCGGGACACGGCATCACATTACGGTAAGGGGGCGTAACATTTCCGTCTCACGCTTCTCAGAACGATGAGCTTTGTAATAATCGGCGCGTTTCAGAAAGTCGGGGCATAGAAGCAACAATAATGTACAGTATGTGGAAAATAATGTGGTTTTTGAACCTTAAACCGCATAAACACATTGCATTACACCAAATACACAAAATAATGTTCTTTTTAGCAACGTCATATGACCCCTTTAATTATTGCCCTGGTGGTGGAAATGGTAATTTTCACTGTAGCTCTTTTCTTAAAGCCACTTCACTAATTTGTGAAGCTCAGTTATCTTTTGCTGCACATCAGAAATATATTCTTTGGTTTTTCTCATTGTGATGGATGATTAAGGGAATTTGGACTTTGTTTTTCCTCCTATTTATATTTCTGTGAAACAGGAAGATATGGCTGGATAATTTCATGTTCATAATCCCCCTGGAGTGCTCAAAATTGTGAATATGAATGGGAATATACTTCAGAGATATTTTACTTATAAGAATTTCTAGGGGTACCAATAATTGTGTCCAACATGTATTTGAGAAAAACATTTTTCATAATGAGATTTTCCCCCATTTTCAATTGTTTTAGTTCAGTGAAAGGTTAGATTTTTTATTTTTTTTTTAAATAAAAGATCGAAAGGATTAATAATCCAGGTGTATTTTCAGAGCCTTCTTTGATCATATTTACCAAGGGTACCAACAATTCTGACCATGTGTGTGTATATATATGTATATGTGTATATATATATATATATATATATATATATATATATATAAAACCGTATTTAAGACAGGGTTATTGTAATTAACTAAAATTAAAACCTTAAAAACATATTTGTTACTATACTGACTGTATTTAAAAATTAAACTCATTGGCATGCGAAAGTTTGGGAACCCCTTGCAGAATCTGTGAAAATGTGAATAATTTTAACAAAATAAGAGAGATCATACAAAATGCATGTTATTTTTATTTATTTAGTACTGTCCTGAGTAAGATATTTTACATAAAAGATGTTTACATATAGTCCACAAGACAAAAAAATATCTGAAATTATTAAAATGCTCCAGAAGGAAACACAATGCATTAAGAGCCAGGGGGGTGAAAACTTTTTGAATTTGAAGATCAAGGTAAATTTTACTTAATTTGTCTTCCGGGAAACATGCAAAGATCTTCTGTTGCTTCCGAAGGGCAGTACATGGGGGAAAAAAAAAAAAAATATTTCAACAAAATAAGAAAAATTTGGACATCTTCATCCTTTTCAAAAGTTTTCACCCCCGGCTCTTAATGCATCGTGTTTCCTTCTGGAGCATCAGTGAATGTTTGAACCTTTTTTAATAGTTGTGTTTGAGTCCCTCAATTGTCCTCAGTGTGAAAAGATGGATCTCAAAATCATACAGTCACTGCTGCCAAGGGTTCAGAAGATTCCCCAGGACATGGAGGATTTTTCTGAAGAACAGTGCTCAGTTTAACTGTTCAGAACAAACAAGGGACTCATGAACAACAATCACAACAAAAAAAACAGTCGTAGATCATCCAGGTAACCTCACACAGTATTAAGAACCAAGGGTTCTCAAACTTTTGAATGGGGTTATTTTAATAATTTCAGCTATTTGTTTTGTCTTGTGGGCTAAATGTAAACATCTTTTATGTAAAATATCTTACTCAGGACAGTACTAAATAAAAATAACATGCATTTTGTATGATCTCTCTTATTTTGTTAAAATTACTCACATTTTCACAGATTCTGCAATGGGTTCCCAAACTTTCGCATGCGACTGACTGTATATATAATTTCAGTCATTTTTGTTTATATGGTATTGCCATTTTATATCATCTTTGAACCAAAGCATTTGCAAAATATCAAGCTTTTTGTTGTGTACTTTATGAGCAGTCAGTGTGGTGCATTTATCTCAGGACTGTAAAAAGTCCCCTGGGGAAAGTTTATTACAGTGATTTACTGGCTAAGACTCAAGCTTTTCTTTGATTTGTTGTACTTTAAGGAGCAAATAGGCTTGATATTTCACGTAGAGGAAAAGACGAGCCGCAGATCCTGGTGTATATTTTCCCCATGTGTGAAAAATGCTTACACGAAACTCATTGTTTTCCTGAGCATCCATCACTGCCACAAGCAGGAGCCGTGCTGTTATGCAGCCCTTCTAGTTGTGTTTGGCTCTGAATGGACTGGAAAATAAATCAATACCAGGCAAAATGGCCCAGCCAGCCCGGAGGGTATTCAGCACAGTTAGCACTGCACCTCCATGCTGCTCCGCTCAGTCGCTGCTGTTACGACTGTCATGTTTAGCTCTGCGGCCACACATGATGCTGCATACATCTACAGACCTGTAGAATGCTGTAAATTACTCCTAGATGGCAGAGTAATTAAGCATGTAAGTGTCGAAAATTGCCAAAAAAAGGAGTTTAATGGTATACAGACTTGACAGATACTACAAAAAAAGATTGCAAGGGAAAAGCAAATGTGCATTTTATGCAAAACTAGAAGTTTCTCTTCATTATTAAAGGTATAGGTTACCCAAAAAATTTTATTCAGTCATTTATGTCATTACTGTATGTCTAAGGAATGCCAATTGTGAATTTTTTAGTAATTAGTCAGTCTTTTTAATATAATGAAAATGGATGTGAACCAAGCAATAAAATTAAATAAAATAAATTAATTCATTAATTAAAACTAAAAGTTTCTTTTTATTTTTTAAAGGTATTGTTCAACCAAACATGCCAAAGGTGAATTTTTAGTAATTAGCCAGTGTTTTTAATATATAATGAAAGTGGATGGGAACCGAGGGGCTGTCAAATGATGTCAAAATCAAATGGCTGTCAAAATAAAATAAAATAAAATAAAAAACAGTCTCTTCATTTTTCATTTTAAAAAAAAATAATAATCTAATTCAGTCATTTATTTCATTATTTCCAAGAAATGCCAAAGGTGAATTTTTAGTAATTAGCCAGTCTTTTTAATATAATGAATGTGGATGGGAACCAGGGGCTGTCAAAAAATAAACTCAAACTAAAACTCAAATTAAATTTAAAATAATCAAATTAACAATCAAATTGAATTTAATCCTAAAATAAAAAACAAAATGAAATGAAATATAAAGTACAATACAATAAAATAATATAAATAAATAAATGACATTTACATGAGCTTTCCAAATGTTGAATGCGAGATTCCAGTTATTCCTAAGCTTTATGATAGCTTTGTATAGAAAACCGACAACAATTTAGGTAATGTTTACTTGCAGTAAAACATTGTGTGCTCTTTCTCAGGCATAAGCACTTGAGTTTAGACAACATGCTCTGATTGCCACACAATTTTGATACAAACATAATTACTGAGCAAAGAGGAGATAATGGCTACCGCTGATTAAAATAAGTCTCTGAACCCCGTGAATCAGAGAAATGAGGTGTGTTTTGACTGTAAGATGCTAGTAATATATCTGTGTGTATTTTAAGCAGCTAGCATGATGTCTGTGTTCTCCTGCCTCCAGGTGACTGGATATATTTTCACTGATTACTCTCTCTTTAAATGTCTCCCTCCTGCCTGCCTCTCTAGAACATTTTAATCCAACCTCTTTTACATTAGCCTGGGTGATTTCAATAGCCTGACAAGCTTTTTAGTGTTAGACTCCTTTGTTTTTGGTGCTTGCTATTTTTACACATCAATTTGAGATGGGAAAAAAGCTTCAGAATGAATAGGATCAGGTCTTTGTGTCAGCATCTGTATGATGGGATAATAATGTTAGTTTGTTAGTCTCTAAATGAAACTCTCTAGCTCAGAAGATGTCATAATTTAGACATTATCTGTCTATCTATCTATCTATCTATCTATCTATCTATCTATCTAGCTAGCTAGCTAGCTAGCTATCTAGCTGTCTGTCTGTCTGTCTGTCTATCTAGCTATCTAGCTAGCTAGCTTCTAATAAGCTAAACTTGGAGACTTTAGTAAAGGTGACAGGGACACTAGAGAAGAGAAATTGATTATTACACTTGTAATATAATCGAAATCTCTGTTCATCCCTCTAAATCGTTACACACCTTTAGTTAACCTTGCAGCACGTTACTCATTTATCATGTGAATAAAAATGTGTTTACTTCACAGAGATGAAAATGCTCCCCGCTCTTTGAAGTTAATTGGAACCTTGTTAGAGCGTTAAAGGTGTTTTTTTTTCTGTTTTATTAAGTACCTAACCAGGTAAAAGGTTGAAAAGCTTTTTAACATACACTACCAGTCAAATGTTTGGACATAGTGGACTGAAATTATGTTTCTTGTGGTCTTAAACCTTTTGATACAAAGGCTTCTGATTAAATGATTACAAACAACATTTTGTTTATTTTTTTATTTTATTTATACCAATGGATCCCTTTTATCCCATCTGCAGCTAAAATACTATCTATCTATCTATCTATCTATCTATCTATCTATCTATCTATCTGATACCGCTTTGTTTGATGACTTAAAAAAAAAAAAAAAAGTAAAAATAAAATAAAAATACAATTTATATTTTATTTTTAATAAAAACAAACAAAAAAATTCTATATATAATATATATATATATTATTCCAAATTTTCTATTTTCAAACATTTGGTATAATAAAGTTTTTTCAAATAGAAAAGAAGTAAGCTCCCCAAGGTAAAACAGTAATATTGTGAAACATTTTTACAAAAAATCATTAAAATTTTTTTTTTTTTATCTTTTTCTTGATTCATGAGATTTAATTTATTTCTGCGATGGCAAAGCTGAATTTTCAGCATCATTATTCTTGATGCTTTTGATGTCTTCAGTGTCATTTGATTCTTCAGAAATCATTCTAATATTCTGATTTGCTGCTCAAGAAACATTTCTTATTATTACCAATGTTAAAAACAGTTTTGCTGCTTAATACTTTTGTGAAAAAGATGATATATTCAAAAGTTTGAGGTAAGATTAAAAAAAGAAATCAAATCTTTTATTCACCAAGAATGCATTAAATTGATGAAAAGTAACAAATAAATATATTTATTCTAAAATGTTGTAAATATTGCAAGAAAACAATAGTAAAAATATAAAATAGTAAAAAAAAAAAAAAAAGAAATAAGATGTCTCCAAACTTCAGACACAAGCTCCTTATTACATTGATAAATATATGATTTTCTTGTTTCACATTAGCTTGTGCATGATGAGTCACTTTACTGGAAAACCCCGAGGGAATCACGTCCAAACCTCTGGTTCCTCCTGTGCTCTTGGCTGGAGGTGCTGAGAGTCTCCCGGCGCTGGTCTTGATTGACTTATCTCTCTCCACAGACTTCATTATCAGACGGAGATCAGGGGGCCAGGACTCTCTACATGACCTACGCAGAAGCTGTTGAACCCGATGCCTCCACAGCCTGGAGAGCTGCATTTTACTGCTGAAGTCAGTAAAGCACATCTGCTGAGTTGGTTTTTACCTTGGTGGGAGGCTTGTTAATAGTCTTGGTCCACTCATGAACACTCAGTTTCCTTCAATCCAGGTTGCAGGATGTGTATCATAGCTACTGTAGAAATATTTAGTCAGATATAACCAAAATGTGTTTGATCTAATTCATTATAACTTACTCAATTAAAGCCATCATTTTAATGCTCCAACCTGACTGCAACAGAAGTCGTTTTTATAGGGCAGAGGAGGTAGAAATAGCTCCTTTTGCAACCATTACTCCTAAATTGTTCCCAAACTGCTCATTTTCACTTTGTACAGGGTATGCAGTGGTCATTCTTTCTTCTTTTTATACCTTTGGCAGACACTTTTTACCAAAGCAACTTTCACTGCATTCAAAGTATTCTATAAAAATAGAAACAATATGATTATAATTCTAGTTCTGTTTACAATTTGCAAAGTTTATATATATATATATATATATATATATATATATATATGCATTTGTTAATAAATTGATATATAAATGAAGAAAATATAAAATAAAAATAAGTATTAAATTGATATATATAAATATAAACATATAAACACACACACACACACACACACACACATATATATATATATATATATAAATTGCTAAAATTGTATTACAATGGTCTAGTTTATTAATTATTCATATTCATATTTTAATATATATATATATATATATATATATATTATTATTATTATTACAAAACAAATTTAGCTGTAATCTGTTACAGTTCCTGCCAAAAAAATGTGTAATTAAATTACAGTTACTTATGAACATGTTAACGATTAGAAAGGGGGTTACATCTGAATATTGTCAACCAGATTTAATTGATTCCTATCCCAAATTGCATTGACTGCTCTAAAATATGAGACAATATTTCAGGAGTTTAGGACACAGAATAGGACACATGCTTATTCTATAACTGTTTTATTTTCCATTTAGGCTTATGTATATGCTTTATTTTTTAAGATTAACTGTTTTTTTCCAAGGCATTGTTAGTGTTTCCTGTTATAGCTATGCAAAGATTTGATTTCAAACACAGTATTATAGCTATTCAGCTATTTCTTGTTGTGATTTTAAATCTGTATTTATCCTCAGAATGATCTCAAATTAAAAAGAGGTGCTAAAGTCTGAATTTGTGGTGGCTGTGCTTTAAAATGTAATTTTTATAATCTTAATTGAAGTGATGATGGATTTTGAAAGTCTGCCAGTAATCAGTGTTGAGTTCTACTGTAAGGTTAACCTTGACTGCTTTAAATATTTCAAAATGATTAACAGTTGAAAGTATTCGTTAGAAATATTAAATAATTTTAAATAGGGTAACTTGTAATCTGTAACCTATTACATTTACTTTGCCCAGAGCAAGATAGTAGCAATACGCAGTTAATTAAACCAAGTTTTGCTTGAAAGCTGATAATATATATTCACTCCTAATAGTCCACAGTGGTCATTTTTTTTGGAGAACAGGCTATTTGTTTTGCCGGCTCTGTTTGATTTTGTCGAGTTGTGTTTCTAATCTTTAAACCTCAGAGGACAGAGCAGATTTCTTGGGCTTTATTGAGCTGCTTTGAAGTGCCTTTGGTCAGAACTTTTAATAATAGAAGATGTTTGCTCCAGGTTTCCAGGACTCTACAATGACTCCACAGAGAATTGTGAGATAAATTCCAGGAAAAGCAGAATTCGGTGAAGTGAGGAAAGGATGAGATGGATGAAGAGCACTGCACAAGCTCTGGGGATAGACATGTTCTTTTGTTTACAGAAAATCTGTTTTTGCGACAATGCAACTACAAATCACAGTGCTGAAAAATCGTTTAGGACTCCATTTGGAGATCTGGAAATGGATCCAAGTGACCTCTTCATTGTGGAGTATAACCTTGTGTCAGAGATTTCCGAGTGGGAGAAGAGGTTGAGCTTTTGCACATCCATGGGAGCAAATTGCAGAAAATGAAGCACAATCAATAAATGTCTATTGGACGAATGGCATTCAGAATTTACCTTGAACAGTTGTAGCTTTTAGAAAGTGTCCTAAATTCAGACATGGAAATAATAATAATAAAAAATGTAATTGATTTAATATTTTTAGTTAATCTTTTTAAAATGATTAAATTAATTAAAGAGCCACAGTGACTTACTCAGGGGTTACAACATCCATTACCATTTTAATTTTCCATCAGCCCAGCTAACGAAAGTCTATTCTAAGAACATTTAGCTAACATTCCCATTAAGTTCTCATATATTTCTAAATGTTATCTGAATGTTCAAATGATGATGATGATTTTTTTTTAAATTGGTTATGCAAATGTTAGTGAAAACATTAAAACAACTTTCAAGCTTTTAAAAAGTTTTAAAAACGTTTTTTTTCTTAATTACACAAATGTTAGAGAAAACATTAAAGGTGGGGTAAGTGATTTCTGGTAGCCAATGTTGATATTTCAAATCACCAAAACAAATGCGCCCCTACCCCAAAAGGGTCTCGCCCTTATTTTGATAGCTCCGCCCCACACATATGTACGCAACTCAGGCAACGATTAGTTCTGTGAAACAAAGCAAAACCAATGTTACTCACCTATCGAGAAGAAACAAAGCAACCTCAGCGTCTGATCACAGGCCTTCCTGTTCCTTGAGTTCTCTCCAGTGCTGGAAAGCTGATCCGATATTTACACGGGTCCTACTTCTTGCCTTTTCGTAACACTGTGTCTACACCGGACGCAAGCGGCACGACAAAATACTATAGAACTCATTATAATCACTGATGCTGTCTACACTGGATGTGTAGATGGCACGACACAACAAATCCTAGACAGTAAACTGCTGCCGCGTTCTATTTATGACGTATTGACACAAATTTCAAATGATTTTCAACGGTCGCTTTGTCGAGTCCAGTGTAGACAGACTTTAGCTGTTGTGGTGTGGCGTCCGTGGTGTAAGCCTTCTTTTGTTCTGCAGACGTTTTCCTCTTTTGTTTTTTTATCCACCATCTCTATCTTTCTGTCGTCACTCGGCTCGGCTAATGTCCGTCCTGTGCACTGATGAGTGCTCTCTCCTCCATATCATGAGTAGACACGCCCCTTACTGCTGATTGGCTACAAGTTTGTTTTGGTACTCGGCCCGACTCAGTTTTCCAAAACATTTTTGAAAAAATACATACCCCACCTTTAAGCAAACTTTACAGTTGTTAAAATGTTTTTAAAACATTTTTTTTTCTTTGCTTATGCCAAAGTTCCAACATTAAAGGAATGTTCCATTTTATATATTTTTTGTAAACATGTTGGCTTTTGAATGTTCTCTATGTGTTCTGAAACAAGTAGCAAGTAGTAACATTTGTTAGTTAGTTAGACGAAAATCCAACTTAAATGAAATGTTTCAGAAAAAGGTTCCATAAATGATGTACAAATAACATTTTTTGTGGATTTAACATTTTAAGAACATTATTATAGACCTATTATTGTTACTGGATTTTTATCTTGCCAGAACATGAATTAATGGTCTTTAGAAATCATTCCCTGTTAGCTTGGATTTTTCACCATGAAGTGATGATTTTGTTCTCAAAAAACAAAAATAGTTTTTATGATATTTTTTTTTTCATCTGTATACAAAAATATAATAAGATTTTTATTTTAATTTAGTATTTTAGTATACAATAAATATCATAATATTTTCAAATAGACAGTGCAATCACAAAACAACAAAAAGGAAAAGTAAAATATATATATATATATATATATTTTTTGGAAAACTTTAACTAACTAAATCAATTAATCCAGTTAATCACAGCATTAGATGCAGGGGAGATGATGACAAATTTGTGCCCAACATGGCATTATGACAATGATATTCCAATTTTGCCCATTAATTAAATCCGCAGCTTGGATGAAAACATATGTATATACTTAGTGATTCCAGTCTTAGAAAGCATTGCTATAAAATTAAAAACTTAAGTGTCACAGTGATGTAAACACTGCGATTCAAATCCAACAAGCCGCCTGGCAATCCTTGCATCAGGAATCGTTAGGAACTGAAGGCTGATCTCTCTGCTTATTTCATTTCTGGCTGTGTTTCTCAGTAAAATACAGAGATATGAAAAGTGTACCCATGTGTTTCATAAGCAGAACAAATCTCCAGGAAGAAGCTAATGAGTCTGACATATAAAGGCAGTGATCACAGAAACATCTTTCCAGCTAATTAAGAGAGCCAGTAGTGAACGCCTCACAGAGAGAAAAGCATGCTTATGAGAGAAAGCTCAGTATGGGAGATTAGAACAGCCTTTGCTTTTTGAAGAAGCTTCTAGAGAACATCTGATGTTCTGTTGGTACGGCATGAAGCTTTTCCCTCGATATCCTTTTAACCTCGCACACCTCGTTTAAACTGAGATTGCAACCAATGCAACAAAACTAGAAAGCTCCCATTACAATCAAGGTGCCTTTTGATGCACAGCTTCATTGATGGCTGCATTCTAGTTGTATTGCATTGTTCGCTTGCACCGTAGACATGCTGTTGGATGAGAAAAGCACTGTAGCATATCTTTGGCCCTGGCATGGCACAGGTCATGGAAGCTCTATTTTTGTCTTCTTTCAGAGCAGATAAAGCCTGTAATCTTGCTGTGATCACAGTCGGACCGCTGTGTTGCGAGCAGACAGGAGTGCATCATTTTAGATCAGCTCAGATGAGTGAGGATCAGGATGTGAACTTCAGGCTTAGTTTATGTAACCGGACCTGTTCATATGGGACGTCTGTCTGAATGCTGCAGAGGAACATGGGTTGTTATGGTTAACTAAAACTACATAAAAAAGTGGTAACACTTCCATTTGTAAACATTAGTTAACTACATTAGTTAACATGAGCTAACAGTGAAAGCTACTTCAAAAGCATTTATGTTAATCTCAACATTTGCTAATACATTTTTAAAATAAAAAGTTGCTTTGTTAACTTTAGTTAATGCAGTGTGGGCTAACATGAACGTGATTTTTTTTTTTTTTTTTTTTTTTTGTGGTTACTTAGGTTATTTTGTAGGATAATAACTGTTGTATAAATATATTACTCATTCTTGTTTCATGTTAGTTAATGCATTAACTAATGTTAACAAACAAGACCTTATTGATAAGTTTTACCAAAAAGTTTCAAAAGTAAATAAAATAAATGCTATCTGAAATAAAATAAAATATAAAACACTTTTATTTTAACATTTATTTTATGTATTAATAATTTATTTACTATTAATTCTCATGTTCATTTAGATAAACTTAACCTAAGGTAAAAATTAATAACAACTATATAAACATATTTAAATAGAAAATAATAAAAGTGACAGGAACAAAACATTACTAAATATTGAACTCAAATTAAAACACAAAATATATCAAAATAATTCAAAATATTAAAACATATGATATTATCTCAATGACACTGAGATAACATCGTCAAGAAATGAGCCTTTTCATAAACATCATGATTTTAGATACTTTTTCTCATTTTTCTTCTTCTTCTCCTTCTTCTTTAAATTTTTATTTTTAATGTCGTGGATTGTTAAACTACAGCTGAAAAAAGGCAGCACTGCATTAAATATGTTTGTTCTGTACAATTTTGGTGATTATTTCAGCTTGGACAAAATATCCAAATTGTACTTTTTTTAGAAAATGTTTAGAAATTTATTTTTTAATTTCAGATTTTCACTGAATGTTCAGCATTCAAAATCTAACAATATCATTGAAATATTCACACCCTGATTTGCATCTATTCTTCTTTCTTGCACTTTTTTTTTTGCATATTGAATTGTGATTGGTTGCTTCCTTCTTACAACTATTACACAGTCTATATCTGTCTTTTTCACTGGAAAAGATCCTAGTGCATTCTGAACTGCATGGATGCATGTTGTGCCATAACAACAGCAAACTAGGTCGAATACAGCATTTCATTTACACACAAGCTTAACATCTAAAACTTGCTTGAAACTTTAATACTATTGTTTTGCTGCCTTGAACATGGCATTTGAATGAAGACTAGATGCTGCCTTGGGCGTATACTGCTGTTTCCTTATGCAAATGCAGCGTTTCTATATTGCTTAGGTGGTCAACTGATCAGTTGCCCTCTTCTGTTCTACAAATGCCCTTCATTGGCATCAGACCCATCCATTTTCCTCGTGTACCCTCTGTGTACACTCATCAGGACCCAGCTGCCCGGACCACAGCCTCCCAGTGGGACAGCAGCCCAAACAACCTCAGTCAGTGAGCAAACTGGTGTTCACAGCCAGAATGTCACCTTGAGAGCTGCAAGCATGAGTTCTGCTTTCATACTGTACTAGTATCCTGGCCTAAACGGAGATATCAGATATCTGAGATCTATTTATCTTGTTGGCCTCATTTGAAAACCTAATTCATGTGTTCACCGCATGTGAAAAAAAAGAAGAAAAACAAAATCTTTAAAAATAGAAGTACATCTGGAATTTTGTGATAAAGTATATGTGTATTTTTATTCAACATACATCAAAAAAAGAAAGAAAAAGAAAACAAGATATGCTTTCTCTAGTATGTCTCAGTGTTGCATAGCCCATCACAATTTTTTCGTTTAAAAAATAAAAATGCATTTGGGATTATATTGCTAAATGCACCAACAATAAGATTCATAAAATAATAATAATAAGAAGAAAAATATATATATTTAACATTGTCTCTAAAGTCTCCTTGAATAAAATGCCTACAAAGTCTGGAAGTCCAGAGACAATGCCTGCATTCAAATATGCATACTTTCCTGCATTTTTACTGTTTTGCACTTTGATGTTTTTTTTAATTATTATTATAATATGTTTAAATTTATTGTTTTGAATTTAGATAATGCAACTTATTAGCTTGATAGCTAGTGTTAGCTTTATAGCTATACAGTTTGTAATTTTAAACTCCATCTCCACTCTATAGACAACATTTTCAAATTTTAGTATTTCAAAAATGTTGTAGCCTACTATTATTATTAAGAGGGTGCATGGAATAATTTTTGCTTTTAAGAATTTACAAAGGACCACTGAAATGATCTAAATCTTTTTTTTTTTTTTAATAGGCCATATTTAATGTAGGCTATGTTTTTTATTTTATGCAAAACATTAGTGTAGCCTAAAAGGTGCTATACAAATAAAGTTGCTTGTAAGGTAGGACTAGTAACATCTGCTTTATTCCCTCAAATTTAATGAGCTTGAAACTTGTCTCTGATTACTGTGAAGGTAATGATGGTGATGGAAATCTATTACAAAATTCCAGTACATTCCAGTTTCATAGGCTATAGTATCATGCTTAACGTTTTAACCTCAAACAATTGCCTCAACAACCTCTGCGAGTTCAATAAACTTTAATAATGTGATTGGCTGGAGGAAGCGGCATAAATTGATCTCAAGGTCTTGACAGAGCCGTAATGAAATTCCGATGTATGCAATCAGATAATAAATCCATACAGAACAAATCCATCTGGAGATATTTTTTAATTCACTCCCGTTATCAATGCCACCTATCTACGATACACAGCCATTATGAAATAATGCAATTACAGAAGTCACCTGACACAGACATTACTGAGCGGCGGCATCCTCCATTACCCAAAGGTAACCTTCAGCTGCGCGGGAAACCAATAAATCAACAGCTCGTGTTTATCTGTGCTGAGGGGGGCTAACGCTAATTCACTTTCTGCCAGCGGTTATTTACGCTGACACCCATTCTGATGAGATGCTTCAGCATGCCGATAAATATTCATATTCTAAAGATAATAAATCTATCTGTGTGAAACTTTCACAACGCTTTTTACTTTAATAATGTGATGCGTTTTGAGTGAATTATAGAAATGGGTGGGATTTTAAGCTTAAAACGAAAAGCAACTTTAGTGTGTGTAATGTACACACACACACACACACACACACACACACACACACACACACACGTGTACTTTGCCTTTTTGATCAGCATGGAGGTATTGAGGGTCCAGGGAAGATCCTCAGAGAGATGGACACCAAGGAACTTGAAGCTAACCTTGCTCTCCACTTCAGCCCCATCAATGTAGATGGGGATGTAAAATAATAAATACCCACATCTACAGCCCTATCAATGTAGCTATTAGGGGAAAAAAAGAAATATATGCTATAATAATTATAATATATAGACTTCTGTATATATGTGACCCTGGACCACAAAACCAGTCTTAAGTCGCTGGGGTATATTTGTAGCAATAGCCAAAAATACATTGTATGGGTCAAAATGATCAATTTTTCTTTTATGCCAAAAATCATTAGGATATTAAGTAGAGATCATATTCCATGAAGATATTTTGTAAATTTCTTACCGTAAACATATCAAAACTTAATTTTTGATTAGTAATATGCATAGCTAAGAACTTCATTTGGACAACTTTAAAGGTGATTTTCTCAATATTTTGATTTTTTTGCACCCTCAGATTCCAGATTTTTAAATAGTTGTATCTTGGCCAAATATTGTCCGATTCTAACAAACCATATATCAATGGAAAGCAATTTTGAAAAATTGACACTGTCCCATATGTGAAGGCTGTACTAATATGAAAACATCAGCATTGTTTCATAACCATAGACTATATACAATACTTATGAAGACTTGCCCTGTTCTTTTGACCTTTTCCAAACCCACAGCTTGGTTTCTTGAATTACTTTTGGAATATAAAAAATGCTGAATTGACATTTGCAACTGATAGAAATTCTAGCTGAACTGGTGTCATGTGAAACCCTGCTGTTTTTGCTGACATTTAGAAGGTTGGGTTGCCTGAACGGATGAGAATAATGTTTAAAATTAGAATTTACCAGCAGCATAAAGTCAGTTTTAATAACGAATTAAACTGAAGTTGTATTATAATGTGTGCACTGTTAATTTAATAAGATAATTCACTTAATATTGAAAATTCTGTAGTCATTTAATCACCCTCATGTTGTTCCAAACCTGTTCATTCAGAATGATTGGGACATTTTTCTCCAGTCATTTCAACATCAAAAAATGTCCCAATCAACCTGAGTTCACCCCATGACTTTCTTTCCTCCTTCACTGACATCAAATTGATGCATTGATGCAATACACTCCCTGAAGGAAAGATTTTTCAGACTTTATGTTGCAATGTTTTAGTTGAATGTCGTTTTTTTTTGTAAACTGGCTGTTGAGGCAAGGCAAGTTTATTTTCTGAACTTTACAGTATGTGTATGAATAATCTCTCTGTCACGGTCCTCTTTAATGGATTCATCTGTATTCTGCTTTGCATGAATTCCATTAAGAGCCATTGGGAATTCTGAATGGATGGATTTGGCTTATGTCAAAGGTCTGTCGCCTCGGCTGGTTTTGTGTCGCCGTTTCATCTCCTCTGTGAATTAATACGTGAATTTGATTTATAGGAAGACTTCTGGCTGTTGTCAGCTACTGGATGTGGAAGTATATCTTGGTAAATGATCATATTTGGTACAGTGTAGAGTTTTGTTGCTTTTGGTCTAATTCAAAATGCTCATGGTAAGGATAGGCTGTGGTAATACTTTGTAGAAGTCACATTATGTTGCTTTTTATCAGACATGAAATGTTGTGCTTGATCTGATGCAAATAACAAGAAAAATATATAAAAATGAAAATGAAAAATGAATGATTAGCAATTAATAATGAATTAAAAATAATACATGAATGAATAAATAGTAAATATAATTACACACAAATATTGAATTGGTTTATGATTGTTTCCCTTGTATATAATAAGATAAACATAATAATATATGTATATATAATCAAACATCTTAAAACTGTATTTTTTAATGCATTTTCATATTTAAGGGTAAAAGAGGGTAAGGGTATTTTGAATTCCTGATTATATCGTTTTGGTTATTAATGAAACCCTCGAGGATTTACATACGAATAGATGCAAATGTTTCATTCTATCTCAGACTTATTAGGCATACAGAAGTCTAATCCCTATTGTGGAGTGTGAATTATGAATCCAAGCTGTGTGTAAGGTGTCCTGTTAATCAGAAGCAACCGTGAGAGGGTTCTGTCTCAATGTATGAATACTTCATGACTGATAACTGCAGCCGAGGGTAATGAATGGAAATCCTGACTATCCCAAAGAGATCATTTTTCATTTCGCCACAGGAGTCACTGACATTCCTTCTCTGTTCCTTTCTCCAAATTTATATTTCATTCTTTCTCACAGTCACTGTGTCACACACTTACTTTTTATCTCTGTACACAGAAAGAAGAGAAAGGCTGAAGCAAGATGACCTTTATACTAAGAAACTGTCAAAGAGTTCATCTATATTTCTGCAACACATTCAAACTGTTTCATTACGACATTTAATCTGTTTAATCTCAGTAATTCATTTTTAAAAGAGCATAAAGGCAACTTTATTACTTGACAGAACAGCTGTTTCATTTATAGCTACAGCCTTTTAAAACATTTTTTTTTAATTTTAAGACTTGGTTTTTATGCCTTCTTCCACCTGTATTTCCTCCTTGCCTGTGGGATACCTACATTAGATATTTACTCTGTTTTCTCCAAACAGACAAAATGGTTGTGGCTTTTCTGCTGTGACCTGGATTTACAGTACAGTACAGTACAGGATTGACATTTACAGTGATTTACAGTAATTATATGTGGAATAATCATGTACGGATTCAGTTTTTGGACACACAATGGAGAGTTCTAGTTCAAGGGAACAGAAAGATTTGGTAAGATCAATATTTCCTTTTGGCTGTGAAGTTGGTTTTAGAGCCTGGACTATTTTGTGTTCACATGAAGTGGATGGATTTCTTCTGTGTTGTTGTTAGTTGTTTGTGTAAAGCAGCAAAAATATGATTGATTCAGTGATAACAACAAAAAACAATGTCTGAATTTAATGTCTTTATATGTGTTATAGGAAGTGTTTCTAAAGCACTGCAATGTTGAGTGACTTTGTATGTTGCCAGGGGGTTGTTTATAAGACTGTTGAAGATCCCACTGTTGAAGTGGACTGTTACTTTCTCAAGCACACAGTTAAAAATAAGTTTTGTTGTTGTTGTTGTTATTGGCACTGATGGTTCCATGAAGAACCTTCAGATTATTAAAATATTCTTCAGGTTCTTCAGATTATTAAAATATTCTTCACGCTAAGAAAAAACGGTTCTTTTAAAGGTTTTTTGGGGAACCAAAAATGGTTCTTCTATGATGTACTGTAGCTGGGAAAATTCCTTTTTGGAAACTATTTTTAGGAGTGCATTTCCACATTGGTGTCATAATTATAATAATAATACAAACTTTCATAACCATGCCTGAGATTTTAGCTGTGAATATTTGCCATTGATATATTTATTTACCCCCCCCCCCCCCATATTAATATATTTATTTACCCTCTCCCCCCCCCATATTAAAATCTGAATTCATTCATAACTGAGTACCTCGACACACCTCTACAGG
Source organism: Tor tambroides (assembly GCA_021397915.2). Lineage (NCBI taxonomy): Eukaryota > Metazoa > Chordata > Actinopteri > Cypriniformes > Cyprinidae > Tor > Tor tambroides. The sequence goes on along the minus strand of JAFVLL020014855.1, from coordinate 11,298 downwards.
TCATCCAATTTGAGTTATCATTCATGTCTGCAGATGGTGAAATTAATAATAAATAAAACAAGCAAAAGTCGAAGATTAACAAATGGCAACTCACTACAAAAAACACACTGAAGCCTGGTGGTAAATGGCAATAGTTCTTTTATTTTTTCTCTATATTTTAAAGGTTTATTATTTACAAAGAAACAAAATAAAACAAAAAATGATAAAAATCAAAATAATTTTTTGACAAACACCGTTTGTCTGCATATAGGTGTAAGAAAGTATACATTTACCTTTCTTTATTCAGGATCAAGTAACTAATTGTTCATGTATATTTATTGAATGATTTTTCCCCCATTTTTTTTATTCTTTTTTTATTTATTAAACCAAGCACTGGTGTACATGAACAAGCATAATGGAAAAAAATAGCTGAGATTAAGAAGAGCTTGAGGCCTGTTCTAGAATCTTCCATCATTTGCATCATGTCATTGAACATATCAAACAGAATGATTTCACCTGAATCGTGGAGGCTGCAAACCAACCGTTTTGGTTTTTCCCTTTATTTAAACGTCACTCCTCCTTTTTCTTTTGCATTGTTCATTTCCCATCACATAAACACATATATGATAAAATCAAATAAAAAACAAACATATGAAAATATGTGCTGGTTTTCTTAAATGCCTCCTCAGAAAGTGACAGCATTCTCTTTTTTAGTGTATTGTTGTATGAACACCTCTCCTTCCCAATCCGGAATTCTAACAGTGTTTAAAGCTGAGAGGAAAAAGCACATTAACATGGGAAGCGTTCCCCTCCAAAGGCAAGTACAGCATCAAAAAAAAAAGCAGATACCAAGGTACCGCTGACCGTCCTATCTGTACACTAGTTTCTATACACTATGGCATAGCAGGAGTTAAGCGCTTTTTGTTGTATGTGAACACACGGGTTCTTCCGTTGGCCCAGAGGCCAGAGGATGTGATTCTGGATGAAGTAGCAACCCCTTTAGTTAACTAACTAATGTATGTGTTTCTGCTTCTAGGTTTCTCTCTCTCTTTAAACAGAAAGTGCAATTCACAATGAAAATTTGTTTGAAATGTTTCACTTTGGCCAGTTTCTTTCAACATCAAACCGAACATCAGTGGCTATAAAGTTAAGTTCCACACACATTTAACCAAAGATCTATCGTGATTCCAGCCGATACTGATTTGTTTGCGAACAGATATACTTTCACTAGTATGTTAATCGCACACGCCGAGCAAATCTCGTCCTTTTGCTCCGATACGTTTGGCCATTCCCATTGCTTTTTGTTCTTGTCGGAAAACATTGAACATACATGTATACACTTGTTTACATACACGTGTGCGTGAACGTGTGCGCAGACACGAGTCACACTCATAAAATGAACAGGATGAAACATGGCTATAGTTTAGGCACAAATACTTAAGAATGTCCTTTTCAATGTTTCTGATACGCACAGAGAACGTCTAGGCAGACAATGAACAAAAAAACATAATCTCACAATACATTTAAACGTCAACGTTTTTTTAAATAGTTCCTCTTTTTAAGTATTCGTGACAATGCATGCGTTTATGGTCGCTGTATGGGATTTGCACTGGTACAGTACTGACACAAGTGTTTTTTTTTTTGTCTTTTTTTTGGAGTATTGTTGTCTTTTAAACATTGTGCAAAGGGGCTTGGAGACTTTGCACAGGTCAGATGAGTTTTTGCGTTATTTTACCAACTTTTGGTAGCGGCATTGAAAGAATAGATTAAAAATAGATGGGGGTCACTGCTGCTAGTTACCCCTAGTAAAATCTGCTTTACCACCAATATGGATGACTGACATGCTATTTCAAAGTCTTAAGCCCCAAACTGGATGAATCGATGTACGTGAGAGTTAAAAACCTTAATGCAAAGCAGCTTCTGTTTATCTTTCTTTGAATGTCTATAATTGTTCTATCCTTTGTTGGATTCACATAGTTGCTCTTGAAAACATACAGAATAGTTCTGCTGGCCGTTTTCATAATTGTGTTGTGTCTGCTGTGCCATCGGTTTACGGATTTTTATGTTTCATAACATGGACTAAAAGTCTAGCAGAGCGTTAATAATAAATACATAAATAAATGTTAAGTTAGAATGTTTTTCACAGTCTTTAAATGCAAAAATAATGGAAAATGCATAACCAGAACATCTACATCTATGTAATATTATGAAGTTGGAGTAGTGTGTACATCCATTAATACTGATCCATGCGAAAAAAAACAAAAACCACTTTTAATATGAAACTATTATAAATCAAAGCATCTATCGATGTATGCAGGCAGCCTATGGCTTCCTTGTTACATCAGCCCAGGAAATGATCAAATAAATATTCTAAAATGATGATGTAACATAGGCAAAATGCATTAAGCTTTGCTGCTGCTGATGATGATGAAGATTCATAACCCCCCTCCCCCACCGCAGTGGTGCCATGCCACTGTAATCACTCATATGCCTTTATCTTTGACCAGCATGATATTTTTGAATACAGGAATATAGTCTTCACTACTACCTACAGTGTAATGCTACTATTTGCATTAAGGTTTTCTTATCTCTAATGAATGTTTCTGATGCTTGTTGTCACATATTACCATTTGAATATATATATTTATATATATATGCATATATAGGCATTACCCAGGCGGCTGACAGAGATAAGACATTGCCATGTTTGAGAAATGCACCACACATTACTTTTGTAAATACTAGTTCTACAAAACTATGTACAACACACATATAGGTAATCTTTATATCACAGTCTATTGCATAATGGTGATAATCTTTAGTTTTATAAATATTGTAAATGTACAGTCTTTAAGTGACATTTCATAATGTCCATCTCGTTCTGAAATCAGATATAGAAAATAAAACCATCCGATTTGACCACACATCCTTTGTAAAAATAAAATAAATTAAAATAAAAAACAGAAAAAAATACATTGATTCCCTTTAATGCACAAATGCTGTCTTGAAACGCAACGCAATTACTGCACAACACAAAGTATTGCAGAGATTGAAACTGCACCTTGATTTGATGCTTCGAGCATTTTCTGATATTATTTTTTTTCCAGCCGCTAAAAGTTTTAGATGTGCTTTTTAAACATTTCAGTATTTCCCAGGTTTGATTTGCGCAAACATTTTCCACAGTGATGCCAAAAGCTGCTGAATGCTGGACTTGTTTTGTCATCTTCTCGTCGAGAACAAAAACGGTAAAGAAAAGACATTCAAAAGCATTCCAGTACCAAAAACCATAACAAAAATCCGAACCGTAAGGAAAACAGAAAAGAACATCTTCAGACACGTTATAGTCACATATGTTAGAGAGGAAGACTTGCGTTTATACTAGAGTTTTTTTTTCTTTCCCATATGGTCAATGCCAAATATTCTAGTTGGATTTGCACATATATATTTGTATAATATACATTCTTAAGTTGAAGGGGAAGTGTGTCTAAAATATAGTACAAGGAAATTCTGTACAGGATAGCTATGAGGTTATTTTTTTCTCAGAGGAAGTTGGAGAAAAAAAAATACGAGTCTTTTCCTCATTTTTTTTAGTCTCTCCGTAAAAATCAATCAAAATATCTTTTAAAAAAATGAACATGGAAAAAAAGTAAAACGGGATCATAAATTCGATGCGAACCGCATCTTGTCTTGTTCCGTCTCTGTACTACTTAAGACTGCCGACTCTCTCCTGGAGCCCGCGGAATCCCTGTGCTGGGCACTAGAGGGCGCCGTGCGCACCGGCGGTAATGCCTGGATGACATCTGCCGGAAAAGGGCAACCCTCTGTGGAACGTTGGTGCGGATGCCGCTTTGCAGAACGGAGCCCGGAGCCTGGACGCCTGCCGCGGATCCCATGGGTGGCTGAATGGAAGCGAGCGATTCGCCCGATGTGGGATGTGCCCGGGCAGCCAATGAGGTCTCGTGGGGCAGTGACGGCTGCGAGGCAGAGAGGTGGCGTATGTCCTTGCTCAGGCTGCCTGACTGGAGTGCCTGAGTGCTCTTGTGGACATCGCTCCTCTGAGGGGACGCCCCTTGCGATTGCTGAGGCTGTTGTTGGGGCGGTTGTTGCGGTATGGAGGCAGGCGAGGGCTGCTGGGGTAAGGGTTGCTGTACAAGGGACAGTTGGGAGGCCGTCGGCGATCCATACTGGAATGTTCGGCCGGCTAAAGGGGTTTGCACTGGGGGACTGCAAATGGATGTGGTGAACGAACAAGGGGACATGATGGCCCCCACTGGCTGCTGCAAGGGTGTAGGGGGATTCGGGGAAGAGGTGCTCAAGTTACCGTGAGAAACGCTCGCCGCCGAAAACGTGACGCCCTGTGAGGGCGGCACGCGGCCTGACGGGGTTATAGTGGCGGAGGTGCTGTAGCTTAGAGGGGCGGCCTGCTGCTGTAATTGGTTGTTCCCAAGAATAGCAATTGCTGTAGTGAACGGTGGCTGGGCGGGAGAGTTAATGATGGAGTTTCCAGACATCGGCGTGGAGTTCATCCCTGTGACCGATTGCTTCCGATCCACCATCATCACCATCTCTCGGTCCTGCCGGATGATCTGCTTCAGCAGCTCGTTCTCCTGAGTGTTGAAGACGCCAGCGTTCAGATCCTTCTGGAATTTCTGGAGCAGGAGTGAGTTCTTCTTCCCTGTTTGGGGGGGTGAAACCGGAAGATAGTCAGTTTTTAGTCGGGGCTGAGCGAGTAACATCTAGCCCAAATGGGGCAACAAAGGGTGTTGAACAGTGAGAGGAGAAGCACAAAGGTTTCACAAATGTAGAAAGGGGAGGCTAGTCACTCCTAAGTAGAGGTTTTGAAGTAGGACTGATGTTGGATGCAACATCTGGAGGTGCTTACCTCATATGGTTATGCACTCAATCTCAATGCACATTTGTTTTTCACTATCGCTAGAGTAAATACACACATTTAGACCCTAAAACATCACATTCTCCAAGCACACCACAGATACAGTACGAGTTTCATTACCCTGCTGAAGAACAAGCGTCAAGCTTTTATTCTAATCTGGTTTGCCTGTCTTCGCTGGTCTTCTAGTCTGGTCAGGTTGGTCTGTTTGCTGGTTTTAGAGGGGCTTTGAGACCACAACCAGCTAAACTTAGCTGTGGACAAGCTTGGCCAGGCTAGGAGATGAGATATATCAGGTATGTCTAAGCTGTTTGTTTTCCAGCAGGGTATCTAGTACTACTTTAAAAGGACAAACACACAGTTTTATTGCACTACACTGAATAATAGTAGGCCTTTACTCTGAAAAAAAATATTTTTGTCAGCAGCTAATGATTCTATAAGCCTCTTCTAGGATATTTTCGTGTATAAAATTATTTGTAGTTGTTGTATTCACGACTGTTATTGTCTCTTCTCTTAAATCGTTAAAGTAGCTTTTTTTTAATTGTCGATCTACCCTGATAGCTAGGCTAAGCTAGGTTTTTGTGTTAATGTTTTACAATGGAGGACTAGGAGTGTCACTTTAAAAATAATTTTTAAAAAGTCAAATAAACTCAAAAAAGTAAAAAAAAAAAAAAAAAAAAAAAAAGTTAAAATATGTAAAAGTTAAATGTAACTGAAAATAAATTTGATTTAGCAGAAGGATGAAGGCAGTTGGAAAATAAATAAAGCAAAGCAGTTTGCAAATGTTGTTTTAGTCAATTTAAATATATAAATATGAAATATAATTTAAAGTTTGTTATATTTTGCCACATTTTAAACATTAATAAAAAACACATTTTAAATACCTATTTATTTGTCAGTTTGAAAAGTTATTTATATTTTTATTTATACTGATTATGCCTTTTTAAATTTTTATTTTATTTTATTCTAGTCCTCCACAGTCTACATATAGGTAGAATCATTGATCAGTGCAGTTAACAGTCGTTTATTTGTGGGTTACTGTGAAATAAATGCCAAAGTTTGAACCAGCAGTAAAGAAAATGAACTGATTGATCACCTAATGTTTGCTGTGTAAAATTGTAAAAATGCTGTGAGATTATCATCCAATATGAATTTAATTTCACTCCAGTGTGCCAAATGAACTTAAATCTCCTTCTTTTACTCAAGTCACAGTTTTGCTTCTATCATAAATGAGGGATGTATCGATTTTTCCATGAACCTCTACTATTACTGCCCTTTTGTATACAATAGCTGAGCATAGCTCTATTGTTACATAAGATGACTGAGTAAGGCTCTTATGAGCTGAAGGCATAAAGCAATAGGCTATCAATCTCTCAGCCGTAGCTGTAAGAGCGAATCAGGCGGGAGGCACAGTTTCACGATCCAGCTGCTGTGGGACATACAAACTTTTACAGTCAAGCTGTCTGCAGTGTCGAGTGCACAATTGTTACATATTTAATCATTAAAACTATTACACGATTTTGTGATAATAGAAAGAATGTAATTTTAGTACGATTTTTAGATGTTTGTGGGGGCAAATTCAAATAGTTTTTCAGTGCATCATGTCAGGTGCTCATTGAATCATTGTTGCATCATAAATAATATTACCATACTTTGCAAAAGTTTAATGTATAATGCCATGGAGTTAATGCTTCTAGCATCTATTTTTTTCTTTTTTTGAAAACCATGTTTAAATTTTCACAATTACCTGTCAGGCATCACTGAAATAATGGTTAATTTCAGAAATCACTTGTCTTTGCAACAGCACTGGCATTTTATAAAGATTTCAATACAGACCTACTGAATTTGAATATTTTGGAATAAAAAAAAAACATGGCCTCTGGAATAAAAAAACAAGTTGCTGATTATAAGTGTGTGTGTGTACATATATATATATATATATATACTTATAAACTTGATGTCAAATGTTGAATTATTGTTTTTGCAACAGCACTGGTATTTTACAAAGTTTTCAGTACAGACCTACTTAATTTGTATATTTTGGATAAAAAAACATGACCTTTGGAATGAGATTGTCATGGGATAAATGCTGTTATTCTGTTTAATAAATAGAAGAATAGAAGAATAAATAGAAGAATGTCTTATAGAAGAATGTCTTATAATATCGAATATAAATAGGAGAAGTTCTTAAGCCTTTATTGAGTTTTTTTTTTAAATTCCTTTATAAAAATAAATGGGGAAAAGCCTTTACAAACCAAGATGGCTTAAAAGTGGACAGGCACAGAAGATTTAATGTGATATGAAAATAATGCTTTTCTTGTCAAAACATACACCATAACCAAAAGTATGTGGACATAAGCCATCAGCACCAGATGGATGATGGTTTAAATTAAAATAAGAATAATATGATCTCCTATTAAGAGCATAATGTGGTAGCGCAGGACAGTAACTGTCAGGATGAAGGAATTTAAACACTGTCTCCTAATAACTTACTGTAATACGTATATGTTATTTAAGACTGTTCCCATGGGGGGAAGCGATCAATAACCAATAATGCAGTTTCAGCACTATGTCATTTGTTATTAGCTGAGGCAGAAAATGAGAGATATCATATGTCACTGAAGAAAGAAAGGGGCTCCTGAGGATGAACAAGTCTGGTCTCGACAGGAACGGTTGTTCAGTGGGACAGGAATAACGTGTACATAATCGCAGTAAGGACAAAGACCTCCTGAGATTTTACAGGCCTGTCGTGTCCTTGCATATCCAAATATACACAATTTCTTTGTTCACGGTGCGTATCGACTAGTCTGGTAGCGGTAAACATGGCTGGGTGAGTTTTGTAGAGAGGCAGTCAGACCTGAGATGCATTTTGACTGATTGCCCCTGATGTTTGCAACCCACCCTGAGAGAAATGGCCTTTGCGTATTCGTTCTCAGAAGGCAAAGGCCATGCTGTGTAATCTACTGGCAGCCACAGTGAAATGAATCCAGATGAACACTGAAGAGACTACGGTCTACTTCTAAATGAACACGCATTGTATGTCTATAGACTTACGTGATGTCTGAAAAGAGGTTTGGAGGTATCGTGAATTCTGTGAATGAGGAGTTGATCAAAAACATGTTATTCACAGGACTCTAAAGGGCCAGTGGAGAAGGGGATCTAGACAAGCTCCTTCCAGATCGATCATGACCTCTAAGAGGTTTATTGTTCTGCTGGATATGTTTAAAGTGTAGACGTTCTCTGACACCCTTGCAGGAACTTTGAGTTGATACTGTATGTCATGTTTTATTGCAAGTCTTGCCATCAACCAAATCTACAGGGATTTCTGCAGGAAATTACATAATCTTGGGTTGTACTATACTAAGAATTTGGCTCGCAGTAACCCAAAAATATTTAGACACTTCAGTCACATTTAAAAATGCATGAATGTCATTGCATTACATAACAAGATATGAAAACCAAGTAGCATTAAATGGAAAGAATGCCATCTCAAACCAAAGTGATCTAATTAGTAATCTAATCAGCTTCTAAAACATAAACATTTGTAGGTCTCTGAAGATGTTTATACATAAAATGCTTACGAACCCTTTTAGGCTTAGAGAATATTGAATTAATATGTAGATTTTATTGTAGTTAATTAATGACAATAATTATAAATGTTCAGTACCATCATATTTAATGCTTTATATATAAAATATATACAACAGTGTGAAAAAATAGCGTATTTATATTTTTTGTCAATTAATAATTAATTAATTCACTGTAAAATCAGCATATTAATTCAATATTCTCTATATAAAACATGACATAGAAAACAATTAATTTAATTTCTAATTTAATAAAAAATGTCAAATTAGGTGAATGCATTTTGATATAATCATAAAATTTCTATAAAATTGCAAAATGTACACTATTATATTTCTAAAGCTGTGCAAGCTTAAATGTGACCCTGGACCACAAAACCAGTCTTAAGTCGCCGGGGTATATTTGTAGCAATAGCTAAAAATACATTGTATGGGTCAAAATGATAAATTTTTGTTTTATGCAAAAAATCATTAGGACATTAAGTAAAGATCATGTTCCATGAAGATATTTAGTAAATTTCTTACAGGTGATTTTCTCAATATTTAGATTTTTTTGCACCCTCAGATTCCAGATTTTCAAATAGTTGTATCTCGGCCAAATATTGTCCTATCATAACAAAAGCTTATTTATTCAGCTTTCAGATGATGTAGAAATCTCAATTTCGAAAAATTGACACTTAAGACTGGTTTTGTGGTCCAGGGTCACAAATGTGCTATGCTTTAGATGCTGTCAGTATCCAAATTGTATGTCTCAATATTTTGTGCATTCATTACATCTAACTGAATAAAAATGTAAACATTATGCACAAATAATACATATGAAAATAAAATTGAACATCTCAGATGTTTCTCTTAAAATTCCTTAGAAGTAAAAAGACAATTGCTAGGAGTACTAATCAAAATTCTTGGAAGAATTTAATGAGAAATTTTATTTCATATTATAACAACTTAATGGCAGACTTGGGTATTTTGGCTAATCTAACCAAAGTTTGAGACACCGTTGGGACCAGTGCTCAAAACTCTCAATTATCTCTCAGTTTCATTATTTTCAAAGAAATAATTGAGTAGTTTTTCTTTCCTGTGGGGAGTTTTGGCAAAAATATCATTTGAGACTGCGACAACATTTGATTGTGAGCAAGAAGACCTATAAAAAGACATTCTGAACATTGCTTTAGCATTGATTTCACAGTAACCCACAGTCTCTTTCAGAACAAAACCTATTAGGCTACATGGGGCTTGTACGGAGAAACACACATCTCCACCGAATGTTCTTAGACATTCAGCAGAACGGAACATTCTATTTCACCTCTAAGCTTGACGGCCTCCGCTGAGACACATTAGCCCTCTGCAGCATTCTTCTGGGGCTGAATGGGGATACTGGGCTTCATTTCTTTGTATCTGTGTCACTAAAGATGCCTAATAACCTGGAGTCTGCCTCCCATTCTCTAATTAATGAGTGGAACACAGTGAGCCGTGAATGCGACACACCATTGAGCTCAAACACCTTGCCAGGTGGCCGCCATGACATTTGGACCACGGCTATAAATAGGCCGAGAGAAAGCTGCCTACTGTATATTTTAGCTTCTGTTGCTAACATGTAAAACTGTGTAAACTAGTTTGAGTTTAGTTTGAGAATCTGTGTAAACTAGTTTGAGTTTAGATTGAGATATAGGGATGTGAAGTGTAAATACACAGTCAACCTGGAAATATCTGAGAATTTTAAAATTGTAATTTCCAGGCCAGCGTTAAAATGTTTAACTGGCTCTTCGTGAGTGCAAAAGAGTAAAATAAATACCTTATCTTTATCACAAATGACAAAGTCATGGAAATTCATTGTCTAAAGGTGTGGAAAATCTGTGTTTGAAAGCTAGGTAGCTAAAATCAGCGGCAACGTTACAATAATTGTATTACATTTATCAGTAGTGCAACACTAGTTTATCTGGGTTTTTTTATGAGTTTAAAAGTCACTTTTTTTGTGGGCTGCTCTTCTATTTTTCTTTTCTTTTCTTTTTTTCATACAATAAGCATTTTAGGTTACCTTCTTTGTATAAAGAAAAGTTTGTTTAAATGATTTTTTTCCGTCTTTTTTAAATGAACTGTCTTTCTTCTCTGATTATAGAGTCTCTGAAATTGCTAATAAAATCTTATATATTTAATACTGTATTAATATATTACCCCTCTATGTATCTTATCTTTATGTATAGCTAGACATTTAAAGTAGCTTGACTGTAACTACAATAGTCAACATTTGAAGTGGATCAAAAAAGTTAATCAAAGATAATCAAATGCATTTTGGTTTTGTTTTAGGACCATTTTGATGAAAGGTTTTGATCCACTTCAAATGTTGACTACTGTACTATAAATAGGCTTACCAAGCTCATTTTAAAGTATCTTTCCCACCAGATTCAGACAAATAAGAATTAAAACAGAATGAAGCATTTTGTGCGTGTTTAGCAACATCATCACAACAAGCAGCAGCGTTGTTATCATTATGGTTATTTTCTTGCATGAAAAACCTTAAGTGAAGCACATCTTTTGGAATTTCTATAACCGATCAAATAGTATGCATGCATTGATTATTAAAAAGACAGTTACATAGGATAAATGCCCAAACATGACATAAAAATTACTTGCCTTGACTTTAACAATAGCATGCAACCTTGTTTTTACTTACAATGGCGTTTTATTAGTTTGATTTAACCTTCGTTTTGAGGTCCACTGGGTGCACTGAATGCATGCTGGCTGCCTTAAGCCTGTGGATCGTTTCAGATGTGAGGGGGGGGAAATCTGGATCGTCATGAGGAATTTACCTGCTGCCTACTGGTCGGCCAGGACACTCTTGAAAAC
>JAFVLL020014854.1:0-48057 GCA_021397915.2 Tor tambroides | reverse complement strand
CACATTTAGTCTCGTTTTTATTCGTCAACAATATTGCATTATACATTTAGTTATAGTCATCGTCACATGACCAGCATTTACGTCTCGTCTCGTCTAGTTTTCGTCACGTGATAAAGGTTCGTTGACGACGATATTTAGTCATAATTTTCGTTGACGAAAGCAACACTATGTGTGACCAGTGTAATTTGATTCACCACAAATTACTTTTATGAGTCAGTTCTTTTTAGTGCATCAAAAAGTGCAGTCAAATTTTACCAGTGCAGTCAGATTTTCAAAACAAATGATTCTTGTGAACCAGTTATTTTAATAAGCAGTCAACATACTCTCATGGCAAGTTGTAACTATTCTATGTTTTGACAAATTGGTGGTGAATTCATATTGTATGAATCTGTACAATCTCATTTGTACATTTTTATATGACCTGCTTAGGCTCCACTGGGGGTTAGATTTAGTGGTGGACTTTCTTGCTTACTTTTTTCTAAAAATCATACATTTTTGTATGAATCATCAAAACTTGATACTTTTTTCCCCTGATATTGGGTTATAAATAGTTACCAGTTTAAATGATTCTGAAAAACTGCCCTGTATAACAGGGCCATTATAGTTAACTAAAACTACAGTTTAAACCATAAAACCATCAACCATTTTTAAAATAAATATTAACTGAAAGAAAAATAAAATATAAATAAAAACTTTTATATTTCAGCTAGTTGCTTTTCTCATTTTATTTTTTTAATTTTTACCTTGATGTACTAAAATAACTATGGGCCAGATTTATTAAACAGGGCAAATTAGCGTTAGAGCGCAATTCCATAAAAGCGCCGATGGGAAGGGAAAATTCTGCGTGTGATTTACTGACAATGCGCACATTAAAGAACACAAATCCAGCCAGATTATTTCCATAATGACCAGCGCGATCTACCAAGAACGGCGCAAATTAGTGCCTGCTTTAAGACATGCTTTTTTGGGTGTTAAACAATTGCGCAAATACTAGTAATTTGACTAGCGCAAATGTTAGTAAATCGCATTGTGTGATTTATTTTAATACTCTCCTCCCATAAATTTTGCATCTGAAAGGGAAACTCTTACAAATGCATATTCAATAAGGTCAGGCACAAAAATAACTGTCCACACCTTTTCAGTACTAATTCTTCGCTGCGCTTTAGTAAATCCTGACAGTACTATTTTAACGCCAAAAGACGGTTTGTGCTGGCGTAAGCTGTTAGTAAATCTGGCCCTAAAACTAAAACTGAAATAAAAGTTCATAAAAACTATATAGACATAAAATCCTACTACTAAAAATGATGAAAACACAACAAAATGACTAAAACTTTAGCAAAAATTTAAATTAAAATGGAAACTATAAAGCTAAACAAAAATAAAATATTAAAACATTAAAAAAATAGTATCTCAACTGCATTTAAAGAATTAGCTGAGAGAGTTTCTTTTATACATAAGCAAAAATGTAAATTAAATATACCAAAATGAATTGGGATTAATATTCTGCAAGGTTTGAGTTAATCTGAGATTTACATTTAGATATTCTGATTTATAACTATATATTCAGATTTATTTCTAAATATTCATGTTTTACATTTATATATTAAGATTTTTATATTTATTTAAATATTCTGATTTACTTCTATATATTCAGACTTACAACTATATATTCTGATTTACATTTATATAAAAATATATTCTGATTTACCTCTATTTATTCACAATTTACATTTATATAGTCAGATTTTATATCATTATTTTCTATTTGGCGCTTCATAGTTTATAGTATATTCAGTTATTTACTTAATATTCCATCTATGGTTCAGAGGGATTCTGCTGTTCTTTAAGAGTAAGAAACCCCTGAACACCTGAATCTTGACTATAAATTGTGTTCTTGGAGTGCTGTGATCCATGTGTCTGGGCATCTTCCCAATCTGTGATCAATGCAGAGGGCCTCTTTGTCTAATGGTTTGAATCTTGAATTACCGAATTGCATTTGTATTTTCTCTGACATACTGTAGAAGGCTGAAATCAATCAAGTTAATTGAGGGAATGGATGATATATTCCCATTCACCATTAGCATGAATCCAGCAAAAATGATTGAACTCCTATGTAAGAGTGTTTTTAAGGCCTCACTTTCCATGTATTCCCAAGGTTATGTGTGTGGCTGAGTGTTTGCGTAAGTGCTGTGTGTTTGATTTGTAGTGTATTTGCAGAGCACTAGCTCAGAGCGGTCCTGCATTAAACCTCAGCAGGAAGTCTTGCCTTTTCCTCTCGTTATACATTACTAACACCCACTTCATTAAGAGAGGAGCCAGTTCTCCTTGTTTTTAGAGAATGGTGTGTGTCTGTGAGGAGATAGACGTAGTCAAGGAGGAAACCAGCTGTTCGGTTGCCTTTAGCCCTCATGTCTTTGTTTACAGAGTCAGTAGATCGCAGAGGAAATTCATTCTGTTTATCTAACTTGCAAATCCAACCCAAAACAGAACAGATGCCCCTCAGGACGGGAAAGTGTTGGCACATCTCTTCTTCGCCTTCTTCTTCTTCATCATCTGTCTTCTTTGTTTACAGTATGTCATCTTCTTTGTCTTATTTTTGTTGGTCTTCTTGTTTTTCCAATGCTTGTTGTGTCTAAGATGGCACATTTGTTGGACATTTGTTGTTTAGCTGACTTTCAGTTCCTCAAATGTTCTTCAACTACTTCACTGTTTTTACTCAACTCTTCCCTTATGAAAAAGAAGTTCATTCAAGTGTGCTATTAGTATACTTCTTTTAAACTATAAATAGGAAACTATACTTTTAGTCTACTTTTTATGTACTTCTCAGAAATGGGCTTTATGTACTGCTCAGAAATATACTTAAAATGACATTTAAATATACTTGACTTATACTTAGAAAAAGTCTAAATATATTTGAGCTATACTTGTGCTCCTAGAATCCATGTTTTCATTGTTATACGGTAGGGGGCGCTAGTACACATCTTCTGTACAGAATTTCCAAAAAAAAAAAAAAACAAGTGAAGAAGAAACCAAAACAACAGATGCTTCCACATGTAATCTAACACGATCATCTGACATAAAACAGCATCAAAACTGTGTAACATTATGGAATAAAATGTCGACCAATGAAGAGGTAATAATGACTGTCAAGCTTTGGGGTGTTGATCGACTCCATCTATGTTTTGATTATCATTCTGAATCCAATTCATAGTCTTTTTTCAGCTTTTTGTTCAAACTGTTGTTTATTTCTTTAATTTTTATTTCTGAAACTTACCCACATTCAAGTGTTTAAAAAAAGAATGCATGAAGCTAGAATAAAATGTTTTCGTTTACATGAAGATACTGTTCTTTCTTTTGATGTCTTGTATGTTCAGATATTCATACAACAAAATATATACAAATTAATAAATAGGGACATAGTAGTATACTTAAAGTATGATGTAAAGTTAACTTAAAGAAAACTTATGAGTATACTTACAGTATAAAACTACTAAACTAGTAGTTTACTGAGACTATACTTCAAAGTGTACTAAAATGCAACTACAAGTATTTAATTAGTAAACTATCAGTATACCTATAAGTTGACTTTTAGTATAGTTGCAGTACAAGCTGAAAACTTTGATGTAAACTAGTTGTGTACTCAAAGTTTACTACTGTTATACTTAAAGTATACTTAAAAATAAATTTTATATACTAGAAAGTGGGCCAATTTAGTCCCAAGAAGTATTGAAATAGTACACTTACGAGTATACTACTAGTACATTGATATTTGTATACTTACTACACAGAGTATACTTAAAAATATACTTGAACTTTACTTAAGTACACTTAATAAAATAAACTTGAAGTATACTACTTTTTGGTAAGGGTTCCTTTGAAGTTTTTGCAGCTTTTTCTTCAGATTCCTCGCCGCCTTCTCTTCATCTTGCTCTTTTCTTCTTCTGTAAACTTCTCCCTGTTATTATTCTTTATCTTCTTGTTTTTCCTTCAGGTTCTTCATTGTTTTTCTTCAGCTTCTCCTCTGAGGTTTTTAGAGCTCCTTTTGATTCATCGTCATCTTCTTTTTCATTCCATTTCTTTCTCTTATTGACTTCATCTTCATGTTCTTCTTCTACTTCAGCTTCTTCTTTGTCTTCTTCTTCACTTTCTTCTTCTTTCTGTTCTTCTTTTTCCAAACACATTGATTACTTTGGAGTGAAATTTGTTCTGTTGCACATGTTCAACTTCTTATTTATCTTCTTCATCATTATATCTTCATGTTCCTCAGATTCTTTCTGGCCTGCTTGAGCTTCAGTTGCTCCTTTTCAGCTTCTTCTGCATCTTCATTTTCTTGAGCTTCACTTTTTTCAGCTTCTTCTTAGCCTTAACTAAGCCTCTTCTTAGTCTTTTTCATGTTCTTCTTCTTCAGCTTCTTATTTATCTTATTCATCGTTATATCTTCATGTTCCTCAGATTCTTTCTGGCCTTATTATAGCGCCTTTTCAGCCTCTTCTGCATCATCATTTTCTTGAGCTTCACCTTAATCAGCTTCTTCTTAACCTCAACTTCATCTTCAGATTCTTCTTAGTCTTCAGCTTCATTGTGTTCATCGGCTTTGTGTCAGTCTTCTTCACCTTTGTATTTTGAATGTCTTTATGTTTCTGTTCAGCTTCTTGTTCTTTCTCTTATTACAAAACACACTGCTTACGTCGTCTTTCAGAGGAAATTCATTCTGCTTGTCTAACTTGCAAATCTCACTCAAAACAAAACAGCGGTTCCTCAGGCCTAGAAAGGCCTACTGGTCTAATGAACATGCTTCTTCTGCTCCTCTTCATCTTTTCATCTTCTTTTCCTTCTGCTTGTTTTTCCAAAACACATTGGTTGTGTCTTGCTCGTCATAATGGTGAGTGTATAAATGGTCTTTGGTCTGGTCTTTCAGATGGTCACTCATCATGCATATCCTCCTCAGAAGTTAAGACTCAGTGGAAAGCAGGTTTGGAGGCTTGGCTGGAAATCTTAATTACTGTTGAGTGGACATTCATACAAGGCATGACCAGGAACATACACTGCCTCTCTGTTTCCTTATTGAGCCATGACTACATGTTCTACATTCATTAGCTCAGAACATGACTGTTATCGACAAAACACGTAAGGCAACACAACTGGATTTCTGTCTCTTCGTGTTCTCACCCAGATCCAGCCATTACCTCAACACCACCTCAAGTTCACCTCAAGTTCACCTCACCCTGGAGTTCACCTCAAACTCCATCACCCTGAACGTAGGAGCCCCACAGGGCTGTGTCCTGAGTCCCCTGCTCTACTCTCTCTACACACACGACTGCGTGTCCTCTCACAGCTCTACATCTATTATCAAATTCGCTGATGATACTGTGGTTCTGGGCCTCATCTCCAACAATGATGAGACCGCATACTTGGATGAGGTAGAGAGACTTACATCATGGTGCCAGGACAACTGTCTCTCTCTGAATGTGAGCAAAACAAAAGAGTTGTTTGTGGACTTCAGAAAGAGTCAGCAGCGGCCCTACACTCCTCTTATGATCAGTGGGTCCCCTGTGGAGAGGGTGAGCAGCTTCAAGTACCTCGGTGTAAACATCTCCGAAAACCTGACTTGGACTGCACACATCCAAACACAGGTCAAGAAAGCCAGGCAAAGACTGTACCATCTGCGACAGCTGAGGAAATTCAGGGTCTCGCCAGCAATCCTGAAAACTTTCTATTCAGGGACCATAGAAAGTGTATTGACTCAGTGCATCTCAGTGTGGTATGGAAACAGCTCCAATCAGGATTGTAAAGCCCTGCAGAGAGTTGTGCTCTTAGGGGTCTGCTCTCCCCTCCCTGCAGGACATCTACCTCAAACGCTGCAAGAGCAGAGCTGTCAAAATCATCAAGGACTCAAATCACCCTGGTAACCGTTTCTACATTTTGCTACCATCTGGTAAGTGCTTCCGTAGCCTGATGGCAAAAACTGAGAGACTTAGGAGGAGCTTCTTCCCCCAGGCCATCAGGCTCCTAAACTCAAACTCGGTCTCATAACACCAACATGACGCCACTTAATAATCACTAATAATACCATGCATATTGCTGCTATGTAAATAACCTGTACAACCTGTTTGCACATTCTCTTGCACATTCCTTCTTATATTATTTATTATGGTCTACAGTATACTGTCCTGCACACTTTTTTTTTTTTGCACATTTTATTTTGTATTTTATTTTTTATTTCTACTTCATTTATTTTTTACCTTTTATATTTATGTATATTCTTGTGTTTGTTTTCGCATATAATTGCACTGTCCATGGAGCAGACCTGACTAACATTTCACTGCTGGTTATACTCTGTATAACTGTGTATATGACAAATAAATATCTTGAATCTTGAATCTTGAACCACAGTGATTTGTTAATCTTCACATTTCCCTTCCAAATCCTGGAATTGAATAAATCATGACTGGAATTCCGTTGCACACAACATGTGAAAAGACTCTCTGTGGCCTCTGCACAATGAAGCATTTAAAAACTATATTTAGTTCTTCTTTTATATACTGTACTAAAAGTCAGACTCTGGTGGTCTTCATGAAGAGGACATTGTCCAAGAGGTCAGGGCGGCTACTCTGCATTGCTCTGTGAAATTCCTCTGCCTACTATGTGTGTATTGCTCCCCGTAGGATTCGCATGTTTCATTCCCACACAACTGGGCATGAACAACTGGGAATGTTTCTCTTTCTCTCTCTCTCCCAAAACAAAAAAGGGAAATGAAAAATCTGTGTGTTTAGTTACTGATGTAAATTAATATTCATTATAAATATTTAACAATTAATAAACTGAGTAATTGCATTAACTTGTAGTGTTCCATTCATCTTATTTTGGCTAAGTATTAAATTAGGTTCTGGAGTCAGACTTCCAAACAGAGATTACATTGGTTATTAGTAAATACTACCATTTATATTATCAGCTCATTGGAAACGCTTCTTTTATTGGACAAACTGACCCTTGGTCAGACAAAGTGAGATGCATATCGTATGTGATGCTTATGTTGTCTTTTTATTGTATGTTTCTTGATAGCTCTGCTGCCATGGTTGTCATGTTTCAATGTGGACGAGAAGAACCAGATGTCATTCAGTGGACCAGTGGAGGACATGTTCGGATACACCGTCCAACAATTTGAAAACAGTGAGGGAAAGTGGTATGTTTCTATATTATATCTATAAATGCTTAGCTGTGCTATCTATTTATTTTGGTATTTACTGTATATTTTTAGAACCTTTAGATGTTTTGAAAGTTTGAAAATCTCCACTTTATATATGTGATTAGAATGTTCGCCGTTCAAAATCTAACCAACATTGATGATGTAAGTCTAATATTTGCATTCTGAATTCTGATTGGTCATTGCTTTTTTTGCCTCTATTTACCATTTTGTACAACCAAAACAATTCACATGCTTGAGTGTCATGACAGTGGCAAGCGGTTTTGATACATTAATTTTAGTGCTGTCGCACATTAATCGCACATTTTTTTCTGAAATTAATCGTGATTACTCTTGCCTAACATTAAATTTTGAATATACTTTTATATTGCAATAATTTCACATTCAATCTTCAAATTAATGTACGAACAACATAAAGACTGTATATTTTTAAATATTTGTTTAGTGGCATCTTTTTTATGACTGAAGGCAAGTATCACTGATACCAGTACTGATGTCTCTATGAAATAGATTTGTTCCCCCTAATATTTAACCAGTGATTATAGCCATTCAACATTACAGTACAAATGAGAGCTATCAATTTTAACATTTATTAAAAAAATAATTTTTAATTTAACTTAAAATAATCTTCACATAAATCCATTATAATAAATGTCATATTTAGCTACCCGTACCCTTCAGCAAGTAGGGAATATACAGAAATTGAATAAAGTTATCAAACACTAAATTCAAAATTAAATATAGATGAATCCTTAAAGCTACAAAAGTGATTGATTTCCTCTTTTTTCTTTTGTTCTTTGATTAACAGACATCACAGCAGCTGGGTTATTAGGTTATTTGGCTGCTGTTACTTTAAGAGCTGCCGCTGCTGAACGTGATGCGGATCTGACATGCATCATATTTTCTCACAACCTTTTATATATATATACATTATATACAGTGCAATATTAAATATTAATATTAATATTAAATTTTTTAATGCCATTAAACTGGAAAAATTAATTGCATGTGTTAACACTCTAATTTTGACAGCACTAATTAATTTACTACATCATAAACAATATACTCAGAACCATCCCATTATAATGCTAGAATTGTCATGATAAAACTATGAGCACCACTGATGTAGTCTGCTTTTGTAATGGCTCGTTTTTTTTCCAATAAAGTCATCAAGCTAATGTACTAAGGCCTGCTAACTCCATTACGAATATAAATAAATGGAAAGGATTCCCTACTGTATGAAACAGTTCCCCTCAGTGAAACCTCAGTGAATTCAGACATCTGTAGTCTCTTAAAAATTGGTCCAGCAGCACGTTTTAGTACCGCTTGTAATGGTTAACCCTCTACTTCCAGAGAAACACCTCAGCTGGTATGAAACCCCCAAGACAGCTTTACATAAACCTCTCACAGGTGGCCTTGACTGACTTGTAAACCTTGCCAATGACCTGTTCAGGGTAGTTAGATGATTTGACAGACGTGATTGGGATGGATTTTAGAGAGAACATTAGAGTTTTTTGAGGATCACAGTAACAGCAAAGCAGCAAATATTGTTTAAAAAACCATTCATACACTACTTTGAAGAACCAAAGAAAGCCTTTCAATCACATTTCTACAAGAAGTTAGTTTTATTGACATTGTGTTTAAGTTGGTTTTAGATTTTAATTATTTTTATTTAAAAGGTTGTCATTAACTAGAAATTAGGGAACGAGACTTAAATTGGCTTCTCATGTCACCTCAAACCTCAGTGATTGGATTTCTTCCCTTTTTTTGTCCAAAATAAGATATTTTGCAGAATGTTCTTGCTGCTCTTTTCCATACAATGAATGTGAATGGAGGCGGAATATCAAAAATGATATAAAGCATCATAAAATTATCCTAGAAGTGGTTTAAACCATCAATGACTTTGTGTAAATTGCGCAATGTTTCTAGAAAGTCTTGTAGCCACATTTACTGATGTGTCTTCATGCATCATATTTCAGTGTGACCACAAATGAGATCTTAAAGTTACGATAGTGGAGAATGTAACTGAAATTCCAGCTTGTTTCTCACACAAAGCTCTCATGTGACTTCAGAAGACTTACGTGGATAAACGTCATGCTGCTTTTTGGTGGCATTTTGGTATTATTTCAACAACCTCCATCCCCATCCACTTTAATTATATGGAAAAGAGCAGCCAGGACGTTATGCAATATTTCTGGTTTTGTGTTCCACAGATGCAAACAAGGTTTGAAATGGTATGAAGTTTATTAAAATGTTTTTATTTTTTGTGACTTATCAGTCAGTCGAGGTTAAAATATATTGTTAGTAGACTTCTAAGGTGACTGGTGCTCCAAGTTGTAACCAGGGAAGATTGCATGGGCTCCCGCTTGTATCCACTGCTGTGTCAAGGCCCATTTGTACACAGGAATGTTAATGACTTGAGTTGTTTACATGCTTACACAAGGATGTCTACTTTTAGCACTGTTGTCAAAAACTACCATTAGAAGTCTGAGGAACACGGCGAATGTTCTTTATTCAGCTAAGTGCTCTCAAATGTAGCACAGAACATATTGAAACGTAAACAACCTTTCGCGTTATCTCACTGTAAAGCGCATAAATCACAGTGGACTTCAAGGGTAAAACATCACATATCCGTCAATATCACATTCAAACTCTCTACCAGTTATTGTTCTGAAAAAAGAACCTCTTTTCTCCCCATCGTTCTGACAGCTCACATATGTTCCATTTTACTGTAATATTTAAAAATAAGCATGTGCATATTTATGTCATGCTTTTCTTTCCCACTGGAAAACTGGCGAATCAATCAACTGCACTTTGGCTCAGCGTGCTTCCACTTTCTCACAAAGCCCAAGGGTTTTTTGCGGTCAGGGATAAATGACCCCACTCTCTACTTCCTGCTTTTTTTTTTGCAGGGTTCTGATTGGTTCTCCTCTGACTGGACAGCCGGCTAAACGGACTGGAGACGTCTACAGGTGCCCTGTGGGACAAAACAAAAACACTGGATGTGAAAAATTCCTTTTGCCAGGTGAGAGGTGGCCTTCCTGAAAGCGTTTGTGTGTTCGGTTACTTCCATCATGTTTTCCGTCAACTGTTTTTGTTCATTGCTGTGTGTCATCTGTCTGTATTTACATTATTTGCTGTGTGTTTTTACCCTGTGGGTGTGGTAATACCAGAAATCTTGTTATAGGAAGGGTAACAGACATTACCTCAGTTGGCAAGAAATTGTCATACTTCCTCAGTTGGTACTTTGACTGTTCCAAACACTGCTGTGTGACTCTAGGGTACTAGCAGATTTCGGCTGATAAACATGCACTAATATGGCACTTTGACTTGGCATGCAAACTACTCCAGATTTGAGAACGAGGCTCTCAAATCATCTTTCCAAAATAAAACCTCCAGGGAGGGGAATTGGTACACACTTCCTCAGTCCTAAAGTCGGCACGATTACTGATTCAACATTACATCTTTTTGACAAAGAAATATTTTAAGTTAGGTTATTATTTTATCAACAGTATGTTTCAATTAACATCATTTAGTTGTCCATATGAACTTCATTAAAGAACACTTTCATCAGTAATTTTGTAAATGAGATTAACACTAATAGGTAATTTTATAAACATTAACACTAATATTTGGTCAGCTTTTTTCTTTCTTTTTTTATTTTGCTCCATTTCACACAGCAATACATGGCCATAAGAAATAATTTATTTTATTCTTTTTTTAATTTAAATAATACTTGTATTTAGCAAAGATGCATTCAATTGACAGTAAAAGTGAGTGTATATATATATATACACAGTATATACACAATAGTATGAAGCAGCACAATTTTTTTTTAATATTATTGTAATAATATTTCACAATATTGCTGTTTTTACTGTAATTTTGGTTTTTAAAAAATGCTTGTTGAGCATAAGAGACTTCTTTCAAAATGTGAAAAAAATCTCACCAACCCCAAACTGTTGAATTGTAGTGTACATCACATAACAAAAGTACAATGGGTTGCAAATGAAATTTTATGTTTACAGTTTAGATATGTTGCTTTGTCCTTATTAGTAAACAGATCAAGTTATTATCAGTCACCACATGCAGAAGTGCATTCCAGAGGAAAGTCCCATCCTTCTAATTCAGGAGCTAGTATGATACTTTAATTTAGGAAGCCTTTACACACACTTGTGTGAGTGCTAATGTCTTGGCACTTAACATCACCTGAATATAGCCTGTAAAACATGCACAAAGAAAACCGCACAGCCGAAACATTTGTGTACACTTTCTAGACGTGTTATTGTGAGAGCAATAGCAGATTGTGGCCTAAAAGCTCATCCTCATACTGGCCAGAGAGACTTTGACCTTGACTCATGGGTCATTTACATTACATTTACATTTATTACTTTTTATTTAGCAGATGCTTTTATCTGAAGCTTCTTACAAATGAGGAATGATACAACTCAAACAAGTCAATACAAGTGAAAAGAACAGGCTAGTACAGAGGCTCTTACCAAAGGGGTAAATATGAACAAATTCCATTGTTGAGCTAGTAAATAAAAAAAAAATCCGCCTGTGTTCTTGCCATCCATTTGTTTATGTAGTAGTCAACATTTGAAATGGATCAAAAACTTTCATCAAAGTTGTCCTAAAACCAAAACAATACCCGTTCTTGTCTTAGGACTACTTAGATGAACTTTTTTGATCCACTTTAAATATCAACTACTATATTTGGAGTGATTGTTTTATTTTTTGGTAAATTTGGTTTGGTTTCCATCATTCATTCTTAAAGTTAAGCAAATAATCTCTGGCTATAACGGTGGCAGATATGATACCTACTTGCTCATACAACATATTTTTCAGATATATACCCTGTCAGTGAGCCTGATATTGTGATTTCAGACTCACAGTGTTTAGCTAAAACCATCAGATTCATCTGTGCAGAAGAACTGTTCCAAAGCTTTTCAAGTAACATGCAAAAAGCAATGTTACATTTCAGCCACAGGTGGTGATAGAGAGGCCAAAGTGCAGCAGCGCAGCTTTACTTAAATTTAACATAAAACTGTATGCACAACTCATTTTAGTTTAGTATTGTTGTGATACATTTCTGAATAAAACATGTTTAGTGTGGAAATAAAATGTTACAAAAATAATACAAATGTGCATTCAGAATGTAAATATAATCCATTTTATTTAAATGTTCACATTAAGAGAGTACTTTTGCATCACTGCACATTTTGATCGATGATATAATGTTTTGTTTGTTAGACTCATCAGCCTGTAGTGCTAAATCTGTTTGTATGTTAAGCTCTGCCTGAATGTCTGACTCTCAGAGGAGGCCTAGACAGGAAGTGATCCAAAAAACATTTTAATGTCTAATCTACTCATAATTACATAATCCTTCACCAGATAACTCAATGTTGCATGTCGTCTTTCATTACTTCAGGGATCTGCCTCAATATCAGACACTTCCAACAGGAATTCTGATCTCAGATGAATCTCCACCCTCAGTGTTTACAATTTTATAATTCATCTTTTTAAATATTTCACAGTGTCAGTGTACAATGTAGACTGTATGGGTTGGGAATATTATTTTTCTTACTAGTTTTCATGCCTGTGGCTTGCATTGTTTTCGCATGGTGTATTTGTGAAGCAGGAAGGGACAAAAAAACTGCAAAACTCAGTTTTTTCTCCATTAAAACCCCACATTAAGGACCCTAGCAATGCCTTTTGTTTTTAAAAAAACAAGTAGAAAGACAATCTCTAGGGTCAGTGCTTGAACAAAAGCATTCAATCTGCCTATGAGAAAATGCTGGGGAGTTTTTGTTTAGATATTCTTTTCATAGGATTTTCACTGTGAGTGCATATTTGTCTATTTTTCTTTCAGAAAACACAACAATTCCGAACATAAATGAAGTGAAGGAAAACATGACTATGGGGACGACGCTGGTGGTTAACCCAGACGGCAATGGCTTTCTGGTAGGGAACATCTGCGGATGTGATTGCACTGAGATCTTTATGTCTTCTGTTACTTTACCCACTGTTAATTAATAGTGTCTGATCACAGACTTTTTAAATCATTACATTAAAAAAGCTTTGTGGAAACATTCAGTTTTTCCAGTTAATGTTTATAATTATAGAACAGCCATGACATGCTGCCACTATGTTTGAATGTAGGTTTTAATTTATGACTGAACAAATTGTCAGCAATCTGTGATTGCAGTTCATGAAAACGCAGCTTTTCCAGTACTCAGCTTAATGGTATCAAACAGGAATCATCTATGAATCAAATGTAATCCAAATGGATAAACTGACATTCTGAGCAAAAAAGAAAAAAAAAATGCAATGGAAAAGTAGGAATTTCAGTTTATCCAGTAGGATCTTATTTGATCCCATTATGACTGAGTGCTTTAGGATTTTGTTTGACAAGGTGTGTAACACAAAACTCAGAAGAATCTGTATTAGAGTAAGTGGCAACTAGATATTTTCACTACTTTTTATCACCTTCTTCATTTTGCTATAGTTTATTTGAATGGTCCTGCAGTGTGACAAATGATATTTTAAAAGTACAAATATTCCATGTAACCAGTTTAATAGAAGGTAATGAAAAGGATATGGAGTTCAGCATGTCACACCTAAACATTCCCATGTAGTATTGAGCTTTTTGACCCATTGTTTCCAACTGTTCCCATATGCAGTTCCAGCTCCCATATGCTGCAAAGGACTGAAACGGAAATAGTTCCACGTAAACATTACAAATTAAATAATTAATTGTGGGAGGTCTAAACTCTCAACAATTACATTAAAAATGTAATAGTCACTCCACAAGACTGTATATACTATCATTAAAAAAGTTTGGGTTTGGTATGATTTTTTAATGTTTTTGAAAGAAGTCTCTTACGCTTACCAAGGCTGCATTTACTTGATGAAAAATACAGTAAAAACAGTGATATTATGAAATTTTATTACAATTTAAAATAACTGGTTTATATTTGAAAATATTTTAAAATGTAATTTATTTCTTTGATTTTAAAGCTGAATTTTCAGCATCATTACTCCGGTCTTTAGTGTCACATGATCCATCAGAAATCATTCTAATATGCTGATTTATTATCAGTGTTGGAGTTGTGCTGCTTAATATTTTTTTTCAGGATTTTTTGATGAATACAAAGTTAAAAAGAACAGCATTTATTCAAAAATGAAAACCTTTTCTAACAATATAAGTCTTTACTATCACTTTTTTTTTTTATCAATTTAACACATCCTTACTGAATAAAAGTATTAATTTCTTTCAAAAAAAGAAAGAAAAAAATGTACTGACCCCAAAGCATATTAGAATGATTTCTGAAGGATCATGTGACACAGAAGACTGGAGTAATTGTGCTGAAAATTCAGCTTTGCATCACAGAAATATATTACATTTGAAAATATATTAAAGTAGTATTTCTCAATATTAACTGTTTTCACTGTATTTTAGATCAAATAAATGCAACCTTGATAAGCATAAGAGCGACTTTTTAAAAAAAACATTAAAAATCTTGATCCCAAACTTTTGAACGGCAGTGTACATGTATATCTAAAAATTCTTGCAGTCCAGCCAAATCATGAAAATATATGACAAAAAATGCCATGTTTTTTTTTTCTGTGAGGACTATAAAGTTTCATGTCATGTCAGCTACTCAGTGCTCCAGTCGCTCTCTGTCATTCCCTCTGGACAGGCCTGTGGTCCTCAGTATGGCTACATGTGTGGAAAGCAGCAGTACATCTCTGGGATCTGCTCAAACGTCAGCTCTTCTTTCAAAGTCCTCAACTCCATCGCTCCGACTGTACGAGGTACGACACACACGTGTCGTGAGTGTACATTAGCGCATTCCAGCCGTGTAAACCGCAGCCGGTCCCCCCTGCGCCGCATGTCCATGTTAGGACAGTGTTTAGGAGAACTGACATCTCCCAACACAACACGGAACCAGTGACTCATCATAAACACACACATACATACTGTATGATGTTTCATAGCAACAACCAGCACAGAAAAGACTGTGAAAAACGCAGATGTGAAAAACGCAGAAAATTGAACTCTATCTGAATTTTTTTATGACAGATGAAAGTTTCGGAGGCAGTGTGTAAACGTGATTGACACAAAATGTGGTCGTATTTATTTTTTAATGTGCAAAAGTTTCGGATGAAAATTTCGGACTCAGTGTGCCAAGACCTTAAGCCTTTATTTACCATGGTGTAAACCAGAGGTCTTCAACCCTGTTCCTGGGGACCCACTATCCTGAAGAGTTTAGCTACAACCCTAATCAAACACACCTAAAGCGGCCCATCAAGCTCCTCAAGCCTGCTTGAAAATTGCAGGCAGGTGTGCTGAAGCCGGTTGGAAATAAACTTTACAGGAGAGTGGGTCCCCAGGAGCAGGGTTGAAGACCTCTGGTGTAAACAGATGTACAAACTATATTGAGTTTCTAATGAAAGGTCACATCTCTTTTCTTCCATGTGCAAAAAGTGATTGGTAAAACAGCAAAAACTGTGATTAATCACTGCCTCCATAAATTTTTTATGGAAGTGCACAGAGTTTCAGTCAGCTATGTAATGTATTTCCTATGTAAATAAACTAGTTGGCTATTGGCATTCAGCTTCCTTTCATGAATTTAAATGAAAGCAACGTGATATTTTATTTTCTCTTTCTCACTGTATAATTGTATTGTAGGTGTTCATTTGGTTTATTTGCTTGTTTCAGAGTGCAAGCAGGATATGGACATTGTCATAGTGTTGGACGGTTCCAACAGCATCTACCCCTGGGAGCACATCACCGAGTTCCTGGTAAAATTTCTCCAGAGCATTGAAATCGGACCAGCCCGGGTGAGATTTTTTTAATTATAGTGCTCTGGACAGCAACCATGTAGTATGTCTTGAAACACTTTAAAAATGACATCTGTTTAAAATAAAATGTCGTGCTTACTGCATCGTTGGATGTTTAACACAAGCTGATTTCTTAAAGGAATAGCTGGCCCAGAAATGAAGATTTTGTCATCATCATCCTAATGAAAAAAAAAAATCTGAATTTATTTTGTGCTAAGTATACTATATAAATACATTTACATATTTATGTACTTAATAAAAATACCCTGCAATTGTACTTTTAGCATACTAAACTGGTATACATAAAGTCTGCTAAATTAGAATAACTAATTTTGCACTTTATGCACTTTTAATTGTGCAGAAGTAGTGCTGAAGTCCAACTAAAGATATACTGAAGTATGTTTGTGCTAAAGTGGAACTATTGCAAGTACACTTCAACTTAAAGACTGATATTATTTAAAGATCATACAATCCTCATCAGTAGTGGCATTAAAACACATTTTAGCCTTAATATCAAGAAATATGCATTGTGCACATACTCCAAAGTTACTCCATAGTTTATACTTATACTATATCAGCAAGTCTTAATATATTTGAAATATACTTAGTATGAAATAAATGTATTTTAAATATATTACTTTTTTACTAGTGTTACTTTCCCTGTAGTGGTACCAGACATTAAAAACATTTTTTTTAGAATGTTTTGAACAACATTTGACCCCTCTGATTTTCAATGTATGGACAAAAAAATCACTGAAGCATTTTTTCACAGGGCAAAATAAATGTATAGTAGTGTAATTTTAGTATTACAGTATTTATGTATGTTATAGCATATATTAATATTTTGAATCATCTATTTATATTTTCAACTTTCATTTTAGTTTCTCTGTAAACTTATTTTTTTATTATTTTATCATTTATTATTATTTTAGTAGGTTTTTATATTTCTATTTAGCATTCATTTATTTTTATTTCAGTTTTAGTTTTAGTGATTTTAACTGGTTGCAAGGCAATTTTATTTTTATTGTATTTTATTTTTGCAATTTTATTTTAGCTAGTTGCCAAAACAATATTTCTCATTTTTATTTAGTTTTATTCAATGTACTAAAATAACTAAAACTAAAAATGAAGTCAAATTAAAACTATATAGACATATTAAAAACACAATAACTAATAAAATGAATAAAAAAACACACAACCAAATTACTAAACTTTAACTAAAATTAAAATAAAAACAGAAAATACAAAAAGTAATTAAAAATATTTAAAGTGATACTACAATAACACTGATAATGAAACAATTTTCATTTTTTGGTAAGATAACCCTTTATGTAGGATTTTTAGAGATTGGATTTTATTTTTATTTAGACTCATCAACCATAACTCCTTCAAAAACAGCCAGAAACCTTGGAGTTGTGATTGATGATAAGCTGAATTTCTCAGACCACGTTGCTAAAACTGCCCGGTCCTGCAGATTTGCATTATACAATATTAGGAAGATCAGGCCCTTTCTTTCGGAACATGCAACACAACTCCTTGTTCAAGCTCTTGTTCTGTCCAGACTTGACTATTGCAATGCTCTCTTGGCAGGTCTTCCAGCCAATTCCATCAAACCTCTACAATTAATCCAAAATGCCGCTGCAAGATTAATCTTTAATGAGCCGAAAAGAACACAAGTCACACCTCTGTTCATCAATTTGCACTGGCTACTAATAGCTGCTCGCATAAAATTCAATGCATTAATGTTTGCCTACAAAACCACCTCTGGAACTTCACCCCTTTACCTAAATTCAGTACTTCAGACCTATGTGCCCTCTAGAAGCTTGCGTTCTGCAAGTGAACGATGCATTATTGTGCCATCCCAAAGAGGCACAAAATCACTTTCATGGACTTTTTCATTAACTGTTCCCACCTGGTGGAATGACCTGCCCAACTCAATCCGAGCAGCTGAATCCTTAGCCATCTTCAAGAAACGGCTAAAAACACATCTGTTCTATCTTTATTTGACCCTGTAACTCTATCACTCTCTATTCTAATTCTATTTTATCTATCTGTCTTTTAAAAAAAAAAAAAAAAAAAAAAAAAACACACACACACACCCTTGACCCTCTATCAACTACATATTTATTCTCTAACTGCTACTTTTTCTTTAAAAACTAACACTAGCTTTCTTTTTTCTATTCTATCTACTTGTTTTCCTTGAGAAAAAAAAAAAAAAAAAAAACCTTGCTATGTGTACTGCGTTAGGCTAACCGAGACTTGTCATATGCTTGCATGTTGTTGCTCTTTTGTTGATTTTGATTGCTTCTATTGTCCTCTTTTGTAAGTCGCTTTGGATAAAAGCGTCTGCTAAATAACTAAATGTAAATGTAATGTAAATTGTGTACTTTTTGAAAACCAAAGCGATATGTTTTGTCAAATTGTGTGCAGTTAGTATCAAATACGTGGAACTGTCATCAGCTTATACTAACATCATTAGGAGTATTACATAAAGACTTTCCATGGAGAAGCTACTGGGTGGTTTGCTTCTAGGGAAATAAAGGCTTTCTTGAGCACACCACTGGAAAATACGGCTCCAGAACGTTGAGCTAGGGGAAGACCACATATTCCATGGTTAAATAAATGCTCGCAGAGCTTTTTTGAGAGAATGACCTCACTTTTGCGTCAGCACAGACAGAGACATTTAGCAGGGAGAGACAACGGTGTGTCTGAGGGTCCACCCAAACTCTCCATGTTTGGTAGCACCGCCTGACCTTTATGTGTGAGTTTTATTTGGGCTTTTGCTTCTCCAGGTGGGCATCGTGTCTTACGGAGATGATGTCGGCCACAACTTCAACCTCAGCCAGTTCAGTAACACAAAAGACCTTCTTGATCAAGCTGATAAGATACCTCAAAGAACCGGCCACAAAACCATGACAGCTCTCGGCATTGATACAGCAAGGTATCAAAAAACATGATTCAAAATTGAATTTTAAATTTGAAAGCAAGCATACAATTTTAAACAGAAATGGTGTAGTATAATGTATTTTGGTTTACATGACCATTAAGCCAAAGGTGGAAAAAGAAATTCTGAAATTAATGTAATTTATTCAATTCAAGTTGTTACGCTGATATTATCATTTGTAATGAAAACAATTGTATTAAATTATAATCATTTAAAGTATTTTCACTGATGGTCTTTGACTTTTGGAGCCCGTTGTATTTCAGAAAAATCCCCTAATAATCAAACTCAAATTCAAACAAAAGAATTGTAAACTTTGTACAGAATCCTGATCTGATGTTGTTTGTTTTCTAAAGGAAAGAGGCCTTTACAGTAGAGCGAGGAGCAAGACCAGGGGTCAAAAAAGTCATGGTGATCGTCACAGATGGCGAGTCACATGACCACTACAATTTGAAAGCTGTCATTGATCAGTGTGAAAAAGATGGGATTGAGCGGTTTGCTGTTGCTGTAAGTATATTCATCCATGTATGATAAAAATAATATAAATACTGTGCTGCATGGATTCAGTGGTTTATAGATTTCTGTTCATTTTTAAAGTGTTATGTGTAATTTGTCTTTTGTAGGTCCTTGGTGACTATAATCGGCAGAATAAAAGCATTGAAGAAATAAAGAAGTTTATTGACGAAATTGAATTTATTGCTAGCGATCTCAAAAGCGATCATTTCTTCAACGTGTCGGATGAAAGAGCATTAGTGACCATCGTGGATGCCTTAGGAAGCAAGATCTTTGCCTTGGAGGGTAACGCACTTAATACAGTACAACAAAAATGTTTAGATTCCTAACACTAAGTATTAAACATAAGGTTGGACCTCTGCAGTGAATGGGTGCCGTCAGAATGAGAGTCCAAACAGCCGATAAAACCATCACAATAATCTACAAGTAATCCACACAGCTCCAGTCCATCAGTTATTGTCTTGTGAAGCTGCACATTTGTACAAAACAAATCCATCATTAACACATTTTGAAGTTTTTAACCATTTCTTCTGGCTAAAATACAAGTCCACTATCCATAATATTGCATTCTCCAGTGTAAAAGTTGTCTCGTCTGAATCAGGAGAGAAATATTCACAGATTAAACACTGTCTACAAGTGAAAACAGTCCAAAACAGCTCTAAACAAATATGTCAGTGGATTTTGATGTGATTTTGACTAAAAGTTTTTAAAAAAAGTTAAAAAATTAGACTAGAAGCACCCAGAGTTAAAACGTCTTAATTAGGGCTGGGCGATATATCTCATGCGATATGCATGCGCATCTGGTCAGTAAAGTCGGTTCCTTGATTAGCGGTAAATCTCCATCACCTGTTTTCAAATGGAGCAGCATTTAATACACGGAGCCGTATTTCACTGACAAGCTACGCAATATTGCTTTCATTATCGAAGGCGATTCATCTGCGATAATGAAAGCGATATTGCGTAGCTTCTCAGTGATCTACGGCTCCGTGTGTTAAACGCCGCTCCATTTGAAAACAGGTGATGGGGATTTACCGCTAATCAAGGAACCGGCTTTACTGACGAGATGCGCATGCATATCGCATGAGATATATCGCCCAGCCCTAGTCTTAATGATGGAATTGTTTCTTACAACACACAGATTTTCACTTCACAAGATGTTAAGTGATGGACTGGAATTGTGTGGATTATTTGTGGATTATTGTGATGTTTTCATCAGCTGTTTGGACTCTCATTCTGACGGCACCCATTCACTGCAGAGGATCC
Organism: Tor tambroides; assembly: GCA_021397915.2. NCBI lineage: Eukaryota > Metazoa > Chordata > Actinopteri > Cypriniformes > Cyprinidae > Tor > Tor tambroides. Next base: position 27,289 of record JAFVLL020014854.1, on the reverse strand, counting down.
ATTGGTGAGCAAGAGATGCTACATTTCTTTAAATCTGTTCCAATGAAGAAACAAACTCATCTACATCTTGGATGCACAACACCCTAACATCATGATGCCAAGTTTTGCGCAAACAGCACTCTCTTAGTTTCTTCCAAAAATACTACAGTTATAATTATAATATATAACTATCTAGTTACATATATTTTCTTACTGCAAATATCTATGTGAATCATATTTAAAATGTTAAATCATAAAACCTGTGTCAAAAATGTAAAAATGGCCTTTGTTTAACAGCCACATCTGAGAAACACACCTCCTCGTTTGAGATGGAAATGTCTCAGTCGGGATTCAGCGCTCACACGTCTAAAGTAAGTGTCTTGTCGGTCTGCTCTCTTGAGTATTGTAATATAGATCAGATCAAATTCTGACCCCAGCCTGTTGTCTGATCTACCTCATCTGACTTCTTGCTGCTGGTGTGTCATGCGTAACTACAGAGGAAACGTGCAAATGGTTCAGTGTTTGGTTATGAATAACTGAAGGAAGTGCTCTGAGTCTGTCAGCGTGTCACATCCTTTCTCAGTTTGATAGAGACAGAGGTGTTACTTCACTAGCAAATTTTTGAAAAGCATTGCTGAGTAGTCTGTAAACACATTGGGTCTGAGTCATAAAATGCGAATGGAACAAATAAATTGTTTGTAAATCATAATCCAGTAATCACATCCAGTAAGAATGGCACAAATGGAGGTTGAGGTGTGGCACTTATGAAAGTAAATGGAGCCAATTTTGGGGGAATTTTAAAGTAAAAATGTAAAGCTTATGACTTTATGAAAGAACTTACTTCAGTTCTTCTGTTAAAACGTGTAATATATCTGATGTAGAGCAACTACAGTTTAAAATAAGATATAATGCAGAAAAGGTTAAGAAGCATTTTTTTTCCACAGTAAAGTCATGTTAATAAACATATTGTTTATGTATGTAGCTGTACTATTGAATCAGCATTTTAATGTTTAGGAACTGGCTCCATTCATTCATACTAATGTAAGTGTTTCATTAGCATCTATGTATTTTTATGCACATTTTGTGATTTTGTGAAATGCCATGATGTGCATGAAATATTAAAATGCATATAAAACTTATGTGCTCAATTGATGCAGATAAGTTTTTTTATCTGATACACAATTACTGAATAAATTTCTGTGTGCAACAAAATTTTATGTGCAAATGTTTTATGCAGTATTCCAATTTGTAAGGAAAAATAGTTTTTTTTATAAGTAAATATATATAAAATTAAATTTAAAAAATGTTCAGATCACATTTCACACCAAATTCAAAAGAAAATAAAGAAATTATATGAATTATTGTATATAAATAAATTATATATATTATACATAAATAATATATTTTATCATATATTTTTATACATTCATATATATAACATGAATTTTAAAATCTTTTGCTCACATTTCAACTCGAAAAGATTTCTTTTTAATTATTATAAAAAGAAATTATTATAAAGAAATACAATTTTATAAATTAATATATATATATATATATATATATATATATATATATATAAAACAGGAATTTTAAAATATGTTCAGATCACATCACCCCAAAATCAAATTGTAAAAAAAAAGAATATTCTGTGTATAAACATATATAAAAATAAATTATATAGAATGAATATTCTATATATAAATATTTATAGAATGAATATCCTATGTGTGAATATGCATTTTTAGCATGAATATTTTATAAATACATAATTCTGTATAAAAAATAATAATGTTCAAAACATGTTCAAGATCACATTTCACCCAAAAATCAAAAGAAAAGAAAATGAAATTATTATAAAGAAATTCTGTTTTTAAAGAAAAAGTGGGGCAAGGGATGGCTCGGCCAAAAATTAAAATTCTCATCATTTGCACGTTGGTCCAAACCCATAAGACATATTCAATCATATTCATCATATTCAAATCACAAATGAAGAAGGTTTTAATGAAAGCTGAAAAATTTCTACCCCTACATTAAAAGTCCATTCTACCAAAACTTTGACATTTCAGAGTTCATCATAACATCATAAAAGTAACCCATATGAATCCATATCCAAGTCTTCTGAAGACACATGGTTGATTTATATGATGAACAGATTTAATTTATGCTTTTATTCACATAAACATTGATCAATGCACACACACATACAGTATAGAACATCTTGTGGTAATTGGAGCACAAATGTGCTTGTAATTGTATTATCTGTAATATAATGTAAATCCTTCTGACAGGCGGGTGTGATGTTGGGAGCCGTGGGCGCTTTCGACTGGAACGGGACTGTAGTGATGCAATCTGGGCAAGAGTTTGTCGTTCCCAAAAAAAACACCTTCCATGACCCTGCAGAGCAGAGATACGAAGGCATGGCGGGATATGTAGGTGAGGACTATGAATGACATTTAACCTCTTCTTTTGGGCCAATTGTATTCATACTAAGAGTAGACACTGGACAGAAAATGAAGAATGGAATCAGCAAATATCATAAATCAGTTTTAATCTCACCTGCATTAGTTCAACAACAGCTTTGGTAACTAGCTCTAGCTCTAGCTTCATGTCTAGTTAAGGCCTAGAAGACTAGAAGGACGATGAGCCAAGGCCTTGAAAGATTGTACTTCTTGAGTACCAAATAATCAACAAAAAATGTTGTATATACATTTCAGGAATTTTATTTCCTTCATAATATTCTCCTCAGAGAGACAGGGAGGCTTACAATAGAGGACAGTATGGTGCTAGTAGTCTAAACACATTGCCACGATCTTCTGCCTTCCCATAAACACTCACAGTCCAAGTGCAAACACTCACACTCTCCACACATCCCCTTTTAAGGCTGTCATTTCAGAAACAAAAGCACTAAGTTGAAATGACTCTGCCTGATAAACGTGTTTGGAGAACAAGCTGTGCGGAAGCACTGTTTCACAAATGCTGATTTACGAAAAAAAGATTTATAATCAGTCAAGTTGGTTTATTCTAGCATTATTCCCAACAATGTCTGTGTCTGCTGTAATGAAACAGTTTATGATTTGGGCCCCAGCTGTTTCGTATTAAGCGTGCAGACTGCTGTAAATGGCTGTGAGCTTGGGTTAGTTGTGTGGTGGTAAAGGTTGCAGTGTGGTTTTGCTTGCAGGTTATGATGTGCAGTCAGCGCACACACCCGACGGGGTGCTGTACATCACAGGTGCACCGCGCTTTAACCACAGCGGGCGAGTCACGGTGTACCGCTTCGACGGAAAAAATGTCACCATAGCACAGACGCTGAAAGGAGAGCAGGTAGCTTCATAACCACAACCTCAAACAATTTTGGGTGGATCTTGCAAAAACAGATCAAAAATCAAAAGAAACTATATAAAGAATTACATTTTAAAAGTAAATATATATAAAATGAAATTTAAAACATGTTCAGATCACATTCCACACCAAATTCAAAAGAAAATAAAGAAATTATATAAATTATTGTATGTAAATAAATAGTAAATAATATATTTTGAAATGAATAATAATGAATAATAATATTTTAAAATGAATAATATATATATATATATATATATATAAATTCTATAATAAATCAGAATATATTTCTGAACATATTTTAAAATTCATGTTTTATATATATATTTAACCCATCCAAGTGCACACACACAGTAGTGAACACACACAGTTGTGACCACACACACCGTGAACACACACCCGGAGCAGTGGGCAGCCAATGCTGTGGTGCCCGGGGAGCTTTTTTTTTTTTTTTGCTTATTTTCATGACTATTAAGCATATTTCCTTCCCAAATTTGTCACTACTGTAATGTTATTACTGTAATTTTTACTTTTGAGTGTTTTTTCATTACTATTATTCTTAATAGATTTTCATTACTGCAAAATATATTATATTAAAACAAAAAATGACTTTTAATTTAAATGATTTTTAAACAGTGATACTACTATAAAAGCAATACTACTATAATATATAAAGAAATAATATATCCAATTTTATATATATATATATATGTGTGTGTGTGTGTGTGTGTGTGTGTGTGACCCTGGACCACAAAACCAGTCATAAGGGTCAATTTTGTGAAACTGAGATTTATACATCATCTGAAAGCTGAATACATAAGCTTTCCATTGATGTATGGTTTGTCAGGATAGGACGTACAACTATTTGAAAATCTGGAATCTGAAGGTGCAAAAATACTGAGAAAATCGCCTTTAAAGTTGTCCAAATGAAGTTCTTAGCAATGCATATTACTAATCAAAAATGAAGTTTTGATATATTTACCGTAAGAAATTTACAAAATATCTTCATGAAACATGATCTTTACTTGATATCCTAATGATTTTTGGCATAAAAGAAAAATCGATAATTTTGACCCATACAATGTATTTTTGGCTATTGCTACAAATATATCCATGCTGTGGTCCAGGGTCACATATATATATATTAGTGCTGTCAATCGATTAAAAAAAATTAACTTTAAAAATTAACATTTTTCTGAAATTAATCGCGATTAATCGTGATTAATCCCACCTAACATTAAAGTTTTTAAATACTTTTATATAGCAATTATTTCACATTCAATCTTCAATTTAATGTACAAACAACATAAAGACAGTATATTTTTAAATATTTGTTTAATGGCATCTTTATTTTTATGACTGAAGGTCAGTATCAATGAACCCAATACTACTGATTTCTCTATAAAATTGCCCCCCCTCCATATTTAATCATTGACTATAGCCATTCAACATTACAATATAATTAAGAGCTATCAATTTGAACATTTATTAGATTTAAAAAAAATATATATAATTTAAGTGAACTTAAATCTTCACATAAACCCATTATAATAAATGTCATATTACCTGTGCCCTTCAGCAGAAATACAGAAATTGAAATTGAAGTTATCAAACACTAAATTCTAAATTAAATATAGATGAATCCTTAAATCTATACGTTATTTTTTCCTCTTTTTTTATTTGTGCTTTGATTAATAGACATCACAGCAGCTGGTTATTAGGTTATTTTGGATGTTATTTCTTTAAGAGCTGACGCTGAACATGATGCGGATCTGACACGCATCGTGTTTTCTCTCAGTCCTTTCTACCTTTTCTGACAGGTCTTAAAGTCTATTAATGAGGTGACAAGTTGAATCGGGTGTGTTAGATGAGAGAGACAGTGTTGGGCTTCTCCAGGGCAGTTTTGAAAACCATTTCAGAGACATGTCCTTAAATGTGACTCATATAAAATATATTACATGCATGCACAGATTTAAGGCAGCTTTAATCGCCTTTTTGGTAACTTCATGACTTCACTGACTACGTCATTGCATGCATGTACTTTATTTCGCGCTTTGATATGAAATGATACAGGCTATGAGCACAGTACCGTTTCCGCGCTCGTTTGACTCACGCCTGGCGCTGAAGTGGAGCGCGTGTCTGAAACGTCTCCAGTTTGATTTGATCGTAAAAACGTTATGCGACTGAATAAATGCACTTCTTGTCAAGAGAAAAAATGACAGAAACAGCAGCTGTGAGTGGGATGGCCAACCCTAGCCCCGCCCCTGCGTTAGTTGCGTTAAATATTTTTAACGCGTTAAACTGAAAAACTTAATCGCATACGTTAACGCGCTAATTTTGACAGCACTAATATATATATATATATAAAATATGTGTGTTTTGTCTTGGGATTTTTGCATGTTTCTACTGAAGTTTCATTCTCAGTGGTGTTTATTAAGTGTGTCATGTTCTTCTTAGATCGGCTCCTATTTCGGCAGCGTTCTCCAGACGCATGACATTGACCGTGACAATTACACTGACATCCTTCTGGTTGGAGCTCCCATGTATATGGGTCCAGAGAGGGACGAACAAGGTCAAGTCTACATCTACAGACTCAATGAGGTGTGTATGTGTCTTTAATCTGTGTGCGATATGCCTCATTCCACATGCTAAAAACACATGTAGGGGAGAATAGTACCTCCATTCCACGCCGAGAGCATGTGGGAGCAGTAAATCTGGATCTGTCCTCCGGGAGTGTATGTTGTGTTGGTGTTCAGCCTGAGATAAGTGCTCCCAGAGCAGGGGAAGGGTTGGAATGAGAGCGCGGGTAGGAGCTTGGCATCATGGAAATGGAAATCTAATGAAACTGTAATATCTCTAGCAAAATACCAGCCTCTGTGGAGCACCTGCTTTCAACAATTTCCAAACAGTGGCTTAAATGGAGCAATTTCCATCGGTTTTGAGGTTTTGTCCATTGGTCAGTTTTTCTTCGTGAAGCATTTGCATTTACAAGGCAGAACTGTATTGATTGCATATATTGTTGATGTTTTTTTCTCCACGGTTTTCAAATCAAATCACTTAACATTTAGATTCCATTCAATCTCTGGGCATAAATTCAGACCTTATAAAAATCTTTGACCTTTTTACAGTGTTTGCCAACCTTGTTGAAAAAACAGCATATGATGGTTACCATTGTCAGTTAGATTTCTTGAACATTCTTCTTCCCTGTTGAAAAAAACAGCATATGCTGGTTAGGTATGTTTTGAAGCAGGAGTAGGAGGTAGTTCCTTAGGACCAGCTAAGGAACAGCTCATGACCAGCTAAGGACCAGCTTAAACCAGCTCAAACCAGCAGCCATGCTTCAAAACATACCAGTCGGTCTTTTTCCTTGTTTATTTGCATATTGATTTGTGATTAGTCTTTCTTGTTTAAGTTATCAGTTTATCCAATAGTTTCATCTTTTCTCCCATCTTTTCTTGAAAAAGTGTCAAAAGTTATTTTGGGTTTTGTAACTGTAAAATCCACTCATTTCAATAGAAATCTGCGCAGGGAATTTGATTAACAGACGACCTGGCCAGTCATAACGCCAAACCCGCTATTTTGTCTGTCAAACAAATCAGACAGGAGAGTAGATTAACGTCGGTGGACTTGAATTTGAAAAACGGTGTATTGACGTTTTTTCGTGGTTGAAACAAGATACCTTCTGATGTTCATTCATGTTTATTTCATGCCTTAGCTAATAAAGAGGAAGAGATGATCAGTTCATGTGCTGCTTAAAGGGATAGTTCACCCAAAAATGAAAATTCTGTCATTAATTACTCACCCTCATGTAGTTCCAAACCTGTAAGACTTTCACTCATCTTCGGAACACAAATTAAGATATTTTTGATGAAATATGAGAGCTCTCTGACCCTGCCATAGACAGCAACACAACTGTAATGTTCTCAGGTCCAGAAACGTAGTAAGGACAATTTTGCGAAGCTACAAGAATACTTTTTGTGTGCAAAGAAAACAAAAATAACAGAATTTATTCAACAATTCTTCTTCCCCGAGATACGACTTCTGCCATTTTGGAGAGTACCCAAGAACGTAATCAACGTAATCAGTGTTGTTTACGCTTAGGGGAAAGTGTGCGTATGCATTGTGATACTCTCTAAAATGGCGGAAGATGGTAAAGTCTGTTGTCATCAAAATGATTTAGTATAATCACCTCCCTTGCGTCAGTTTCCCAGGGAGTGACGATTTTGTTCTCTAGAACTCATGGGATGGAAACAATGCTTATTGGCAAATGTTTTATGCAATAATTTTTCGCATAACTTTGGATGGAAGCATAGGTAATGACTGGCTGGGTTCGAACTTTTTTTCCCCCCATGTATTAAACCACAAGGCTGTAGGTCACACTGAGATCTGCAGTCTCAGGCCTTTACATCTGGTGTCTGATTGTTACCCTCAGGATGGGCTGTTTGAACACGAGATGACGCTGAAGCCGGTGAATCAGACCTGTTGTACAGCTCACTCCCAGAGCAACTGTAAGAGTGTCAGTAAGAACGAGCCCTGCGGCGCACGCTTCGGAACCGCCATCGCTGCCATTCCTGACCTCAACCTGGACGGTTTTAGTGACATAGTGATCGGATCACCTCTGGAGAATGACCACAGAGGAGCAGTGTATATTTACCACGGCTCTCAGAAATCAATAAAGGAGAAGTATGTACAGGTAAAGAATCTTCTAAGCATAACATCAAGTGGTCTTCAAGTGGTCTTAGAAGGACAGAACAAGGATCCCCTGTATAAAAGTTTGGTCACACTTTAAGGTCCCATTCTTGCTATTAACAAACCATTAACTATGACTTTTGCCTCAATAAACTGCTAATTTGCTGCTTTTTAATAGTTAGTAAATTAGTTGTAAAGTTTAGGTATTGGGTAGGATTAGGGATGTAGAATATGGTCATGCAGAATATGTGCTTTATAAGTACTAATAAACAGCCAATATGTTAATAATAGGCATGCTAATAAGAAACTAGTTAATAGTGAGAATTGGTCCCTATACTAAAGTGTTGCCAAACATTTTTTGACCATGCATAAAGTAACATAATAATGTGTTTAATGTATTTAATAGTATTTTTTTATACACTGCCAATCCATTTAAACATAATCTTGATAAAATTTAATAAGCCGGGGGCAATGAAAGTACACTAAACTCTAACTATATTAATCAAATAAATATTGTATTTCCAATTAATAAATACAATACAGTATTATATTTATAAAAACAATTATGCTAGTTTAATAAATGTATTTTTGTTTAACTCATACAAGACAGTATTTGTTATATTTATATAAACTTATATTTTTCAATATTGTATTTTTATTAGTGCTGTCAAAAAATTAATCGCGATTAATCGCATCCCAAATAAAAGTTTTTGTTTACATAATATATGTGTGTATACTGTGTATATTTATTATGTATATATAAATACAAACACATGCATGTATATATTTAAGAAAAACATGTTATATTTATATATTAAATATATTTTTATATAATATAAATTATATGAATATAAATATAAACTTTTAAATACATGTAAATATTTTCAAAATATATACTGTATGCGTGTGTCTTTATATATACAAAATAAATATATACAGAAGACACACATATATTGTGTAAACAAAAACTTTTATTTTGGATGCGATTAATCGCGATTAATCGTTTGACAGCCCTAATTTTTATGATGCTATATATAGATATAATTACATTTAGACATATTAGAATAATTAAATGTATTTTATGATGCAATATTTGTTATATAGTATTAATATGTTTCATTAATAAAATAAATATTTTGTATATTTATATAAACTTTATAATAACTTATTTTTAATATAAATATTTTATTTGTTCAATGCATTAGTCATAATAATATAAACGTCATTACTATAATTAATGGTATTCATATATTCATATAATACCAATATTAATAAAACATGGTATCTGTATATGTCTGTGTTTAGCGCATTGCTGCTGGAGGAGACGGAGAGAGCATGAAGTTCTTCGGCCAGTCGATTCACGGCATCATGGATTTGAATGATGACGGCATCATTGACGTCACTATCGGAGGAATAGGAGGGGCTGCGCTTTTCTGGTGAGCTTTCATTGAATTTATCCCTCTCAATCTATCCTGTAGTACATTTCAAATTCCCACTAATGTCCAGGGCTAAAATAAAATCATGGATATGTAACTTGAACCCACTACCCTCTAGACGTCCAGCTTCCTCGTTCCCACCCGCAGCAGCTGTCTCAAATTTGGACCCGAGCCTAAACATCCCACATCGCAGAGGCTTGTCCGTCAGGGGTTACGTCCCTCCGCTACGACCCATTTCTGCTGGCCTCTGAAACTGTGTGAGATTGCCTCCAACCACCAAATAAACTCTTGGCAGCATTTCCTTTCTTAGATCCCCTGTAGAGATCACAGATTCCAGAACGGCCACAAAATGACCCCTAAACACCGAAACCCTGTGACTGTAGAGCAAAACTATGGAGTCTAGTGACCTCTGCCATCTTCACTCCCCAAACTGCACCACCCAGCCTTTAAGGAGCTCTCAATTTGCCTGTAATTGACCACATATTGCGTTTTTGGAGACCATCTGAAGTGTTTAGTTGGACTGAAATCCATCTATGATCTACGAACCAGCTGTTGTTGCACAGAGTGAAACAAGACACCTATTAATCCTCCAAATGCGGCTCCGTTCAAGTAAACATCTTGTTGAATTTGTTTAATCCAGGTCTCGGGATGTTGCAGAGCTTCTTGCCGAGATGACCTTTGACCCTAGCAAGATCAATCTGCAGCAGACGTGTCAGGTTCAAGGGAGGACCACAGTATGTGTGAAGACCGAAGTGTGCTTCAAATATCGAATCAAGTCTGACAAGGACACAAACACGGGAACAGGTGAGGAAGTGATGTGCTTTCTTTATGTTTTGTCGATCAGATCTTTCAGTTTCTGTTTTTTTCAAATGGTGTTTTGCTCCAGTCATCAGGTACAGTTTGACTCTGGATTCGCTGAGAGCGATTGCTAGAGGACGGTTTAACGAAACGGACAATAGGAGACTGCAGAAGAACGAGTCCATCGTGGATGAGCTTTGCAGAGAGCACACCTTCTACACGTCGGCAAGTAAATCAGTCTTCTCATACACAAGAGGGCTTCTTTGTGTTCAGTTGTGTGTACGTGTATATATAAAGAAGCAGCGCTACTAGAGTTCTCAGTAGCTTTTCTAGTAACAAGCTACATTTTAGAACAGTGTAGTGAATAAAAAACACGATGTCGCTTCTTTTTTGGATGACATACGCAGCCTTAAAGACAAGCAAATATGGCAATAATCAGAAGTACTCTCCTAGAATAAAGATGTTTAGAGTTTTATTAGTTGTTCATACATTAAAAAAATATATTAATAATACATATATTTACTTGAATGCATTCTGTGATGAAAATATGTTCGAATTTCTGAATTGAAATTAATTTTGATATTTTTCAGGGGCCTAAAAGCAAAAAAAGAGACATTTTTGCTTTTATACCACTGGTACAACCGTGCTGTTATTAGAATGAAGAAAAAAGCTTCGTTTAATGGATTAAATTCTTTTAAAGGGGTCATATAATGCCATTTTTGTACAAGTTAATATGATTCTTTAGGGTCTAAATGAAAAGTTTGTAATATACTTTAATTAAAAATTCTCGTTAGTATTGTAAGAAAACACTCATTTTACCTGGTCAAAAACAGCTCTCTGTTCAGCACTCCATTTCAGTGCATGTGCCTTTAAATGATCGTGAGCTCTGCTCACCCCGCCCCTCTGCTCTGTGGGGCGTGACACAACACACGTGGAGTGTTGCCTTGACAACAGTTGAGGGTATCTTTTGGCGGAAGAATGGCAGCGGGAGTTTCTGAGGACACTGTGCAACCATATCAATTTGAACCGGAGTCAAAAAAATAATAATATTTGAACCGGAGTCGGACACGGAACAAGATGATGGCCCCGAAGAAGTTCGACAATTAAGGCTCGAACAGGACGTTTCTGAATGGTTGGTTAACGTAATGTCACTTTGATCTATCTTTGTATGTACTGGCACATAATATTACTTATTAATCAGTAACAGACACCGTTATAAACCATCTACAAAAGTAAGCTTAATGTACTGTTACCACGTTAACTTTACCACAGCGTACACAGTTTATAATAACACAATAACCATAACGCGTTGTTCATTACAAACGTGGGATTATTAATTATATTGAGAACGTCGTACATAGAAAACATGCCGTAATGTACACTTGATTTCACGTAATGAAAGTTAGTGTAAACTTTAGCCACATTCATGGTGAAACATGCAAGCGATTAGCAAAGATTAATATAAAGGTTAATAAAACGTTACACTCACTTCTTCTGGAGGTGAAGCAGGAACACGGATAGTTGGTACCGATCCTTTTTTCAGGAGCAGCTTCTTGGCAAAACTAGCTTTACACTGACCCTCGTTTATAAAGCAGTCTGGTGAGAAATGATTCACGCAAACATGAAAGAATTGAGGTTGATCTGGGGGACTATTCCCAAACAAAACTCAATCACTGCGTCTTCAGCGGTTCTGATTTAGGAACATCAAAACGACTGCTGTGTTCGTTATTACACCCAAGAACAGAACACCACGATCGCTTAGACGCCCTTCTGCTCCAGCGTATCAACAATGGCAGACTATGATGACAGCTCGCTCAGGGCGGGTCTGTGTTGAAACGCTCCTGTCAATCAACAATCGCGGGAGGGGCCTCTGATCTTGTGACGTCACAAGACGAACAGCTCGATTTGAGACAGGGAAAAACATATTAGGAGATTAAAAACAAAACACTGGATGGATTTTTATCATTATAGGATGGTTGTGTACAGGCACTGCCAACACACATGTCAGTACAATCAGCTTGTAAAAGTGGATATAGCATTATATGACCCCTTTAATGAAAACCTTATGAAGTTTCAGTGTTATTTTAGTATCATTGATATACTATTATAGTTTCTATTAATATTTTGAATAAGTTGTTATTTTAAATGTTGGTATTTTTCATTTTAATTTTAGTAATTTTGTTATCTTTTTGTCATTTTATTTTATTTTTTTTAATGGCCATACAGTTTTAAAATTATTAACGCATTTAACACACCTGCCCCGCCCCAGACCTATGTGGGTCATCTGACATTTCATACAGTTGACTGATGACAAATATGAGACAGGGCAACAACTTCACTGCGTGATGGAGCCTTGAGAACGTAGTTAGAATGTCCCTAAAATTCTAAAATTGTTTGAGTTTTTGTCTCATATTTACATCATATAGCATAGTTAAGCAATATCAGACCAGCAATAGGCTAAGTGCAATATAACATGAGTGCAAATGTGATACTTATCTTATACAACAGTTCAGTAAGAAGTTAATATTGTGTTATTTTAGACACAATGTTGTCTGTTTTGCTAAAAAAAAATTTCAACGAAAATATAAAGACAAAGCAAAGCTTCGTCTCCGAGCAACACAGCGGCATTTCATTTCTTAATGCATGTTTTGAACGAATTGGGTGAACTATTAGGCGCGTTGGATGTGAAGCGGCGCTGCACAGACCGATCGGTGTATGACATCAAAGGACAGCGAGAGCGATTTAAAAGAGTCGTCTGCTCTCTAATCGCTCTCGCGGTACTTTGATGTCACACACCGATCGGTCTGATGGTGATGATCCCCTTCAAGTCCAACAAGCCTAATGATTCAATGGACCATTCATAAAGAATCATTTACTTCACTCCTGAATGAATCAGTCATTTGAACGATTCAAATGAATGAATAAATGACTCGATGACTTAATCATTAAGACAGTTACCACCACCTACTGGCAGTTTTAGTGTATTATTTAGAGTATCATTTCATTAAAGAAATAATTTCAAATATTTCCATAGTAATAATAATAATAAAACTAATAAATATATTATTAAAGGTATAGTTCACCCACCCAGAAATGACAATTGTGTCATCATTTACTCACCTTCATGGTCCAAAAGAGTATGTACTAAATTTTATCAAACAAAATATTTCTTGCTGAAGCTACTTTTTGTAATGTCTGTTTGATGGTTTACACAACAGTGACTTTAAATGATCTTTTGGGAGTAATATTTGAGCCAAATTTAATGTTCGATTAATTTGCGATTAATTAGATTAATTAATCGCCACATCATGTAATTAATTAGATAAAAAAAATTTAATCGCTTACCAGCCTTAATAATTATTCTATTTAAATTGTAGTTATTTTATTAATTCAATTTAAACTAACTAAAAATATTGTCTTGGCAGCTAGCTGAAATAAAATAACTAATATTTAATATTTTTATATTTTATTTTATTTCATTTAATGTTTGTTTTATTTCAAATAATGAAAAGATTTTTTATGGTTTTAGTTAACAGTAATAACCCTGTTAAATAGTTTGTCATAATCTTTTATTTTTTATTGTTTCTTGATGTAGTTTTTGTTCACATAATGTATGTGTGTACTGTGCATATTTATTATGTATATATAAATACACACACATGCATGTATATATTTAAGAAAAATATGTTATGTTTATATATTAAATATATTTATATATAATATAAATTATATGAATATAAATATATACATGCAAATATTTTCAAAATATACTGTATGTGTGTGCATATATATATATATATATATATATATATATATTTTTTAAATAAATATACACAAAACAGGAAATTATATCATAGGTCAATAAGTCTCTTAACGTATCAGATGATTTGATCTTTTTATGACAAGGCAAGGATAAAAGTTTTTTTTTTAATGTTTATATGTAAAAGTTTATTTATTTATCATTTATCCAATTGACCTTAAAAATATATTTTTAAACTTTCTGAACATAGTGATTAGGATTAAGTTAAATATGTAAAAATCTGTTAGTGTTTGTAATGTATGTTGCTTTGGATAAAAGTGTCTGCCAAATCTATAAATGTAAAGTAGTAGCTTGTGATGGAGACTGTACACTCCCTCCTCTTCTCTGAAACCATTAACTGTCTATCTTTCTTGCCGCTGATCAAGATTATGTTACATTTAACATCTCTCAGTAGATAAAGAGCATAAAACTAAGCGTTTGAAACCAGAGGACTTGAGTTTAATAAAAGCCAGAAGTTCTCTGATCAAAGGCCTGAGGCCAGTCAAGTCAGCCCAGCCTCCATTGAGAGACTACAGCACATCCTGCTTCACTGCTTACTTGCCTTCGGAGATCTAGAGGAAGTATGCAGTAACAATAACATATAGTTGATAATAGAGCCAATAACATATAGCTGATTATAGAGGCTGCTATAGCGAATACCATTTCTGTAGCTTAGTCTGTTTATGAGTTGCTAGACAGACGTTAAGCTGAAAAAATTTGCAACATCCTTTATTATCCCCCACAGGATAAACTGGATTTCAGAGACCCCATTATGGTCACGCTGGAATTTGGTTTAGCGGATGAAGACTCGGGTCCAGTTCTAGACGGGGAATTACCGACGTCACTCAACAAGACTGTAAGATCTCTCTTCATTCTCTTTTCTGCTATCAGAGCCAAAGGATTGTTCGTGTGGGTCATGGAGTGTAACCGCTGCACTGGCTGCTGCAGTAATAACACTCATTAAAGAAGGAGTGAATGTGGGCGACAGCTGTAAGTTAGGCTAATGAAGTTTCTCTAATTTTACAAGCACTGGGAGACTTTCTTTATGTTCAACTGCTCTCTCATGCAGTTATAATGAAATTGTTTAACTGAAGCAGGGATGGACTGGCAGAAGAAATGTCAAGACTTTTCCCAGTGGGCCAGTCGACTAGTTCTAATGTATTTTTTAATTTATGATTTTAATGACTTTGTTCATTTAAATTGATATTTTTTGCAATGTAAACATGAAAAAACATGCTCACATTTTTGCTACTGAAAGGTGAAGTATAATCTTTCAAATCTGAACCAATCTGAACAATTTCATTGTGAGATTTGATTGCTTTCACATTGGATCCTGTTGATTTTTTTAAATTTATTTAGTAATTTAGTTGTGCTGACTTTTTGGTGAGAAAATGTCAAGTGTTATATTATAACAACATGCTGTTTACAAATTAAATATTTTGTACATATAATATGTTTTTATTATATTACTGTAATATTATTTTAATGTATAATAACATGAGATAAATTTATAAAAACTTATATATATATATATATATATATATATACTCATACTCATCACAGAATATTTAAAAAATGTCAAGCATGATATTATAAGGACAACATGTTGTTTACAAATAAATATTTTTATATATAATATAATATATTATATTAAATAAATATTCTTAAATATAAATACTCATACTCACAAAATATTTTTTTTTAAAAATGTCAAGCATAGCATAAAGACAAGTTGTTTTCTAATTAAACAATGTATTTAAAAATGTTAAAATGTTAAAATTTATAATAACGTGAGATGAATATAGAAACACTCAAATACTTGACACAAAATATTTCAAAAATGACAAACATGATATTATAAAGACATTTTTAATTAAGTAATATATTTAAAATGTTTAATATAGAAATATAGAAAAAGTTTAAATATAGAAATACTCAAATATTGTTTAACAAAATATTTAAAAAATATCAAACATGATATATGTTGTTTACAAATTAAATAATATATTAAAATGTAGAATAGCACTTGAGTTTAATATAGAAAATATTCAATACATGTTTTTACAAATTAAGTAATATATTTAAAATGTATAATAACATTTGAGTTTAATATAGAAATACTCAAATATTTTTCACAAAATATTTCAAAAATATCAAACATGATATTATAAAGATATGTTGTTTACAAATTAAATAATGTATTTATTTATTTTATTAATAAATAAATAATAATTATTTTATTTTATTTATTATTTATGTGTTTAATATAGAAAATATTCGATATAGAAAATAACTAAATATTTTTCCACAAAATATTTCCAAAATGCCAAGCACGATATTACTATGTTGTTTAAATTACGTTTTAAAATAAATAAAAATACAATAAAGTCTTAAAATAAATAATTATATATGTCAGATGAATATAGAAATACTTAGAAGTTTCTCAAAAATATAGTGCTAAATAAAACACAATCATTATTAATCTCATAAATTCTGACCAGTTTTTAGGAAGCAGAGACCAGTTTTGTGAATTCAAATGTAAAATAAATAAATAAACAACTGTGTTAAATATTTAATTAAAATCTAGTTTTAAAAATATATATTTTGTACCATTTTTCTCCGGAGCCCAGTGTATCTCCTTGCACTCCCTAGTGTAACTAGTTTACAAACCCCTGAATTAGACTATACAGCAGGCAATATTTGTATTATATGCATGGACTTTCCACATTTATTGACTTTCCACAGTTTTTGAACTGAACTGAATCAGCATTGAGCTGATTTCAATTGAGTAGTGATTGAATAGTGTCTTCTTAGAGATGTTTTACAACAGAATTGAATTCTGTTGGATCATTATTTTCTTGTTTATCGCTGTAAAGCTGTTTTGAAACAATCTGTATTGTACAAAGTGCTATAGGAATAAAGGGTAAAAATGAGTGATACATAAAGTAGAAGATTATGGCTGGAATGAGTCCTGTTTTAACTCCCAGTCCATCCAGAACTGGAGGTTTCTTATATAACTTAGTGTGTACACACACACAAACCCAAGGAGACAGATTTACAAGCTCATGAGATAAGGTTATCAGGAGGAAGAGCACGTTTTCCTGGAGACATCACTGAGTGTTTGCCTCTGCTAGTCGCTCAAGTTCTGTTGTTGGTGTCTTCTAACACACTCGAGCAGGAAAACAATTCCTGCCACAAATATTTGTGGGAAACATTTGGCTTAATGCTTGTTGCAATTAAATGGCATTGGTGCAAAAGGGTGTAAAACAAAAGCTGATACTGTACAGCAGGCCGGAAAATGTTTCAGACCAACATTTTTTGGCAAACTTAAAGGGATGATGATGCTTTTGAAGGTTGTTTTTACGACCATTCAAACATGTCAGAATAAATCTTCCTTTATTATGTTTCTTTGTATTTTCTTTGATCTAGATTGCATTAGTGGACTGCGGGAATGACGACAAGTGTGTTGCTAATCTACATCTTAAAGCCACTGCAAACATCTCAAGGTATTATTAATAGCTTTTAATATGCGGTCCATTAAATTGTACTATTTGTGTCTTTCTGCTTCTTTCTTTGATATTATTATATATGTAAAATGGCTGTATTATTCATATAGTACATTATTTCTTGTTTATTCCAGTGTATTTTTGTAATTTCCTATTGTCTGCTGCCCCCTTCTGTTGACTTTTTAGAGAATAAATATTCCGTCAGGTTCTGTCTGAGTCATCAGCCTCAGATTTATCTGCAAAACATTAAAGCAAGAAAACAGAAGCGAACTAGAGCACTAGATGTAAACTGACTTTGTCCATTGTCTATTATTTCTGTATTTCTATAGACTTCTCATAAAAAGCAACCAGGAGAAATTCTACGTCAACATCGACATCCACAACAGCGGAGACAATGCTTACAATACTAAGGTTACTCTGAGCCACACGGAAAATATCAACTATGTGAAAGTTGAGGTAGGTTTTGTCATCTTTAATGTGGCAAGAAAAGCTATTAGCTGGAACAAATCAGTGAAAGCTTACGTCAAATAAATGAAAGTTCAGATACATTCAAAAAATATTTATGTTGTCAAAAACAGTTCATATTTGTTGTCACTTTTTTGCAGTCCAAAGATAAAGACTGTGAAACGAATAATACCAGAATAGTATGTGCAGTTGGATATCCTATTCTTAAAACTGACGAAAAGGTGAGATTTGCCTCTTGCTATTAAATTAATGTAATAAAATAATGTGCGTTATTATATCTCATTCTGTTTACACTCTTATCATGTCAATCCAACAGGAAAGCTTCAAAATCCAGTTTGAGCCCAATCCCTCTCATATTCGTAAGGACATTGTGATCAATGTTACTGCAACCACGTAAGAATTACACCTATGACTACTCTCTAATTAAATCCACTTTTTACTGTGTTTGATGGTCTCTGATTAAACAGAGAATAATATGGAAGCCCGTTTCCACCACTAAATAAAAAATGTAATTGCGACTTTTTATGTCAGAATTCTTACCTTTTTCTCAGAATTGCATGGTATAAACTCACATTTGGGAAAAAAAATAAAGTCGTAATTTCTTGTAATTCTTAATTTTTCTCTCGCATTTGCAAAATTACATCTCGAGTTATAAAGTCCAATTCAGAGGAAAAAAAAATTATTTTCTTACAGTTGTTTACTTATCGCAATTCTGGCTTTATAACACACAATTGCAACTTTATATCAAACAATTCTGACTTTATAACTTGTTATTGCAAATTTATATCTCACAGTTGTGATATGAAAAAGTCAACTGCAAGATGTAAACTCACAGTTGTGAGAAAAAAGTCAAAATTATGAGCTAAAAAGTCGCAATTAGCCTACCTTTTTTGTTTTTATTCAGTGGCCGAAACAAGCTTCCATTGAAATGGGGTTCAGTATTTTGATGTATAATTATTATTTTGACTGCAGTGATAGTGAGGAGTCAGATTCAGCATTGAAAGACAACTTTGTGAGCATTGTCATCCCTGTTCAGCACGAAGCCAACCTGAGATTCACTGCGTAAGTGGCTTTTTAAACCAACCAATCAGCTTTGCTGTAACAACCAACTGAGAAGAACTGAATTAAGAAGTAAAAGTTAATGCATTGATAGATGAGATTTATTCAGTTTGACATTTCATTCTGTAATATATGTAAAATTGACACTAGATTTAACACATATAAAGTTATTTGCACCATTGGCATAGTGAACTGTAATTAAATGTCATATTATGTTCAAATTATATATACACCAGGACTGCTGGTCAGAGTATCAATACATGTGTTTATCCTAGAATCAAGTATATGAAGGAGGACCACATCATTTTTAAAGAGGAGACGATACCCAGTGTTTTCAACCACACTAGTGTGATCGGGGACGAGGTGAAAATCAGCTACACGGTAAGACTCAAAACCTCAACCTGGAGTTTGAATCACTTCTTTCAGGGCATCATGTGAACAAAATGAGGAACTTTTAAGGAGAACTATGTCTATGTCATAGCAGTCAAAATGGTAAAAATGGCTAAACTAAGATACTGCATGGCTGAGGAGTCATCTTGGAGTCAATTGGAGACTGATGCCAATGTCAAACTCTCATTAGGAGTGGTTATGATCCAGATTCACTAAAACTGGTTTGAGTGTGAATGCTGTTGATGATCCATTTCTGATTGACTTCCTTTTGCATTCAACAGATCGAGAGGGATCCTGAAATGCCGAGCCCTCCACTGCTGCTCAAGATAACGTTTCCATATCAAACGTCTGTCAAAAACTTTCTGCTGTACTTGACAGATCTCAGCCACACAGCGGTAGGTGTTCAGATTCCTCAAAGCTATTTGTGGCCCTGACTATAGTACGTGACTGGCTCAAAAATATCTCAACTGCCTCATTTCATTCTTACAGGGCATCAGTTGTAATGCCAATACACTGATTAACCCTTTAGGCATCAAGCCTGACAAGCCTTACACAGTGAATCCTAAAAAAGAGACCTTGAGTGTATATCTTTTGGTGAGTAAGCATTGCTTTTCTCATGAATATGTGAAATGGATATCTGATGGTAAGTGCTTATCTCATCTAATTTTTTTTTTCTTCTGTCTGTCAGAGTTGCAAAGAAAAACAAAATCCCTGTGAGTCGTTTAGCTGCTCCATCCCACCTGGAGACTTCAAGCAGATCAACACCACTTTCAGAGTGTGGCGACCCACCTTCATTAAAGTATGACCTTCATCTTCTCATTTACTTTCACAGTTCTGCAGTATGCTGTAATAATAGTAATAATTTATCCACAGGGAGAATTTTCCAGCATTCACATGGCTGTCGACTCCAATCTGGAGAGCAAGGACACGCCCCTGTTTGTGTTAAATGACAACGTCAAGATCAGAGAGGTATGAACATGCCCTGGATTCTGCACTAATATGAAAATGAGCCGCAATTCAAACAACCTTAAAGGCATATTTCACCCAAAAATAAAAAAACACCCCATGATTTACTAAAAAAAAATGTTATTAAATAATTTGTTTTTAAGGATTTACATTAAATGAACGTTAGCAAAAGTAATCTAAATAGAGAAAAACTGAGTACCTATTGCAAGTGGAATATTTAATAAAAACTAAACAGTGTTTCAGAGGAGAAAACACAGTCACAAACCAAACCCAACAAGTGACAAGAATGAACAAACTCTGAATGGAAACACAAGTCTGAATATACACAGGTTAAACAAGAGCTAAAGTAGAAAGAGGTTAACGAAATGAGTAGAATATAGAAACTCATGAGAACATCCTGGGTTACGAATACAGGAAGTACTGGTGTGTTACTCTATGATGAGCCAGCTCCTTTAAGTGATCAGTGGGAGTCAGCTCCCACCTGAGAGATGATTTGTCTTTTTTTCAGATAATAAAAACCTCTAATTTTTGACATTTAACAAATGTGGTACTTATGTATCTTGCATCTCTAAATGATATTTTACTTCATACTGTTGAAGTGGAAATGATAGTTCACCCTATCTATTTTGTAAATGCATGTTACTGATCTTATTGTGAACATTTCATCCATGCAGAGGTCATTTTTCATTATTAATTTTTAATCAACTTGCAGTAAAATGTCAGTCTTCTCGTTGATGCCATATGCCAGACTTCACCACATAAACCCTCCCCTTTCTTACAGTTGATTAAAAGCTTGCATACAGATCTGCCTCCATCCAATCAACAACTGATGGATTGAACTAAGTCCCGCCTACATTCTTTTTCCAAAAATCTGTTTCAGTCGGATGTGTGTTACAATACAGAAGAAAATAACTGTCACTACTTCTTTTGTTATTGTGACTTTAAGAGTCTCTAAAACAAATAAGGCACTGATAAAGCATCTATAATGGAAAAAATTTAATATTGACAATTTATATGAATTTTGTCAGGTTGTATGCCTGCTTTTGAATGGCCATACTTTTAAAGGAGAAAGATTTGTCTTGCCCCAGAGTGGTTCAAGCAAATGCTGGCTAATTGACTAAAGGCTAATTGACACCATAATAATAACTATGCGTCCATACCAAAGCCAAGAAAATTCTGTTTATTATAAGCACATGCTACAGTGGTGTTGTCTGCTTCAAGCCCTTTAATGCAGAATGGATTCAGATTGGCTGTCAATGTTTTTGTCATTCATCAGCTGGAAAAAAAAATCATTCTAAAAGTGATTCCAACTATATTGCTTCTTTATGCCGTGATTTTTAAAACTATATTGTTATCGTTATAGTTATTATCCTTGGTGTGAACAGTTAGCAAAATGGCTTAAATCTGTTACAGCACCTTTAAATTGGCACTAGTACTCCATTTTAGCTTTTAAATAGTGACTAGTGTTATATCTTTACTGCAGGTGAAGATTCAAGTCACCAAAGACATACGAAGTGGAATCCCACTATGGATTATAATCCTTAGTATTCTTATAGGACTTTTAATTCTGGCACTTGTCATCTTCGCTTTATGGAAGGTAAGCATTCTAATTTGCTTATGTTAGTTCCACACTCGTAGTTCCACAGTGATGTTGAATGTTGACTATGTTGAATGTTCTCCTCAAGGCTGGATTCTTCAAGAGAAAATCAGTTGAGGACATGAAGGAAGACAAGAAGGACTCTAATTGAAGTCTGTGGATCTGTAGCCTCCACCCCTCAGGTCAACTCATACTTCACCGCTAACCAAGGTCATGGAGATCACAAAGCAGAAGCATCACCAGGAACATTCAGAAATCTGAAGATCAGAGTCATGTAGGACATCTGGGTTCACAAGTAGTGTATTGTAGAGCATACCAAAGAGAACCCAGCACTTTGCTTGACACGTTGATTTATCTTCATGTTGCGCACTGCAAAATTCGACTGAATGTGAACTCAAGTGAACCTCTGAGACGCCACAAGATTGGTGGACATTTTGCCAAACCACGAGAGTCAAGCTTGAACAGCAAAGCACCAAAGGTTCATCTTGCCTGAACTCGACATCCCACCAGCCAACCTCAAACCCTCATCTGTAAACCTCCTATGGCATTCATCATCAGCTTAGCAAGGATCAGGAACCTGTCCAGGCAACGTCTACAGCAATCTACAGTCCTGTAATCAAAACCATACACTCTTATTGGCAACATATTTGAATATGGAGGTCTATTCCAATAACTCACTTTTAGAGCTTGTTTTCATGAAGCACTGTACAGGGGTGTTTTTCAGTTCAAAGCATTTGTTTTGATTAGTGTTATGGGCTATGAATATTGGCACATTTCTTTTTTTGTTCACAAAGCAACTTTTTGGCACTGACGTTTTTCACGCTTTTTGTCTTCAAGAATGAAGAGGAAAAGGTCTGTACTGTAAATGTAAAGCTTTAAAGTGTATATAAAGTTATGTTTGCAATATCACGTTAATGATAAAGTAATAGCGTTATCAAAATTACTGGATCTTCTGTATTCAGTGTGATACTTGTCTTGTTTTCTGAGGTAGAAAGTGTCTTCATGCCTGCAGTATTTCTCAGGTATTCCAGATGGGTTGCAGTGAATGTCTGGAATCATAAAATTGGACTGCCATCGAATTTCTTGTTCGATTTTTGCCATATGTAAATATCATGAAAACAATTACTTGACTGAAACAAAAATGCTAAAGCTAAAGTGTGTAATTAATGCACCACTATAGCAGCACCAAACTGAATAATGACTGTTTTCAAACAGGATTCCCAAACGCTGTCCTATTGGTCGATAGCCCTGCCCTAAACTCACCATTGGTTGAGTCAGTGTTGCTGTTGTCAGGAAGATCAAACAAACAAAGAAATGTTTTGAGATTACCACAGAGACACAGAGTGTTTATACTTTTAAGGGGATTCACCTACAAATGACTTATGGTTGACTCTTCATATTAATTTGGAGTAGAAGAGAGTATTTTAACAATGAAAAAATTGTATATGAACCCCAAGAAATATCACACACACAGTGCACAAATGCACCACTATACATACATACAGTGCAGTTAAATTATAAAAAATGCAAAACATGAGACTAAATTACAGATATTGCAAAGGGTGCAATCAAACATATACAGTATGAGTGCCTTAATTTATGATGCTCTAGGTCTTTGAATGGGATGAAGAATCTCTCTTTGCATTTTAATATATATATGCAAATATACACAAAATAAATTTGTAATTAATTCATTCATTATGCATTAAGCCAATGATTTTTGCTGTTAAACCAGAAACAATGTTAGCTATATTGTTTCTGGTTCCACAGTTATTGTTTTTCAGGGTTCTTTCCTTTTTAGACCAGTTCTTTCCTTCCCCTTTCTCTTGGATTTCTTCGCAAAAACCTTTAAGGCCATGTGAAAAATTGTGAAACTTACATTGCAAGCTTCTGTGTAGTACAAAGCATAAATTTACATGTTTAGGTCAACTGTTTGTGTTGCATCAGATTCAAAATATTTGGTTTTTAATGTTCCTGTTTTTGCAAGAAATGCTAAATGTGGCATGCTAGAATTTCAGCTTGACCCCCAAGTGTGAATATTGAAGATATTCAGAGATTTAGAATATGACTACTTTAGAATATGAGTGATAAATATAATTGAATTATTTTTTTATTTAATTGGTGCTTTAATCGAACACTCATTCATTGGTGAAAACAGACCAACTGAGGGTTTTTTAATAAAACAAGAAAACAATGCAAGGATGTGAACGGTGTTCTGCAAGAAGTTTCAGAAAAAGGGCTTGCTTTCTTATTCATGTGGTACTGCCTGATGATGTGTAGTATATGTCTTATTATATAACTGTCATTTCAACACAAGAAACTATTTTTTCTTTAAAGCTGGCATGAAAAATGTATTGCTGTGTGGGTTCAAAAAGTGTTCACAGACTCCATTTCATATTTGGCACTGTAACTTCAACATCCACTGTAATATTTTTGTATAATTTAGTCACTTTTTGTTGAATGAGATGCCATGATTCTGTTGTACAAAATAACACAATTAACTGCATTCAAACACACAAAAACTGTAAAAATAAGTTGGTGAAAACATGTAGGATAATCAAGCCTCACTCTCAGATGGAGACCGTTGGCACCTGTCAGATACGCTGCTGTGAAGTTTCTATGTAATGCACTGGTTTGTCATATTGTACATACTTTTCAGCACGGATTTAAAAAAGCCTTGCACATATTGTCAAAAAACGTGCGCAGAAAAAAAATAAATGCTTATTTTGTAATTTAGACACTTCAAGAGACATTTGTGTGTGTGCGTGTGTGTGTGTGTGTGTGCGTGTGTGTGTGTGTGTGTGTGTGTGTGTGTGTGTGTTTATTATATAGTACTTGGGGTTATTCCAGGAAGAAAGTTTAACTTACACGGCTGCCAATTCTCACACATTTAGTGCAATTGACACTTATCTCATGCCCTCACACCACACATCCATTTTCTCACGCAGTCAAAAGCACTGTCTGTAATAACAGAATATTGGTGAAACAGATTAGGTAAAGGCTCCTGTGCACATGGCCAGCCTTTGAAAATTAGTGTGGTCTGGGTGGGGTTAAGAATTGTTATATACACTGAACACTTTAAAAGAGATAGACATGTAGATGTTTGTGAAAGATGTTTTCTCTGTTTTGGAGGGATGATCATTGTTAAATCATACCATATTTATTGCACAAAAATTTGTTAATGCTTTACTATAGGGGTGGATAATTTTATCAGTTGTTTATTATTCATGCAACAATACATATTACTGTTATAGTTTTCATTAATAACCATTGCAAATATATAGATGATAACTTTGTCTAGTGCTCTTATGAATGATTATGAAAATTTTACTACTACTGAATGAAATAGCATAGACTTCTTCATGGCGTATTTCGTCCATTCTGTAACCCACTTGTTCTACAGATCTGTGTACTAGTGTTAAATGCAACAGTTTTTGATAGCATTGATAATGTTTCTGACAGATAATATCATGTTTTGTTTTTTTTTTGCTTTACCAAATGTGGTATCCTGTTGGTGAGCTTTTTTGATTACTGTCAGTTTAAGGACACCTGTCGTGCCAAGGTACATAGCCCTGATAAAAATTGTATCCCCAGTCAAAAATACAGTCTGAAAAGATATGTATCCCACTATAACTTTTGCCAGGTAACAAGAAACTTTTCCATATTCACCCCTGTTATTTGACATAATGTGAAGTATTCACAAAATAAAAAGGTTAATGAAACTATAACACGTGAATGGTTTAAGTTATCGTTTTACTATTGTTGTTTTATCAGCGAGGTTTGTTTTATCAAAATGCATTTAAATACACAAAAAGCGAATGCAGTATGTCTGTCTTATCAGGATGGACATGCAGTCTGCCAAAATATGTACTGCCCAGATACTGGAATACCCCCCAGATATACTGCAGGAAATGAGTATATGCATAATTACAACAAAAAATTGTTTATTTTTGCTCCACCAAGGTAAACAGTTCAAAACTAAGCCAAAGCAGAAACTCTGCATGTCTCTGGGCAAACATAGCCCTGGTGGGAGGTTTTTTTCTTGAATGTGTTTGAACAATCATTTGAGAGAATAATTCAATGACTCACTCATTAAGACAGTTGCCTGTCGCCAGCTACATAGTGTAACAATGTAATGCTCAGTCAAATACATTTGATGACTGGAACTAATTGTTGTGTTTAAGTCTAGCTAAATTTTATAAATGGTAGTGTTTCTTTACTCTGTGCATTTATTATACAGTATGATTTACTGCTGGAAATGTGAGCATAGCCAAAATTGTTTATTTTTTTATTGTAAGGTAAACAGTTCCAAAAGAAGCCAAAGCAGAATCTCTGCACAAGAAGTGTGTCTGAAGGAATCGTCTGAGATAATTATTAAGTAATATTTCATTCAATGACTCATTAAAGCCATAGTTCACCCAAAAATGAATATTCTGCCATTAATTACTCACCCTCATGTCGTTCCAAATCCATTAGACCTTTGTTCATCTTCAGAAAACAAATTAAGATGACAACCATGACGTATGCGTGTGGTGCTGCTGACACAGGAGCTGGCTTATATGGAAGAGAAGAACTGTTGAATAAAGTCGTTATTTTTGTTTTCTTGTGTACAAAAAGCATTCTCGTAGCTTCATAACATTACGGGTGAACCACTGACGTTACATGGACTATTTTAACGATGTCCTTGCTACCTTTTTGGGCCTTGAAAGTGTCAATTGCGTTGCTGTCTATGGAGGGTCAGAAAGCTCTCGGATTTCATCAATAATTTGTTCATTTGTGTTCAGAAGATGAACGAAGGTCTGACGGGTTTGGAACAACTTGAGGGTAAGTAATTATTGACAGAATTTTCATTTTTGGTGATCTATCCAAGGCCCACTGTTGTAATATTACAACATCATTTTTAGCTTGATTAAAATAAACCTGCTCATGAGTTTTTTCTCTGTAAGATCACATTTACACAACTAATAGGTCCTATTGTTCAGCCTTGCAATGCTATTGCATGCTAGATTTTGAAAACAGGCCTGTTTACCTGGCTATGAACTCACGCAACCTGCGAACTTCCCTTCAAGCACATCATCTTGTTTTACTGGACTGGATAAATCAACATTCAAGCAAGTAAACTGCCCAAAATAATTGTTTCTGTGACTAGTAATATGTCTAGATCAGGGGTACCCAACCCTGTTCCTGGCGATCGACTGTCCTGCAAAGTTTAGCTCCAACTCTAATCAAACACACCTGCCTTTAATTTTCACGTGATCCTGAAGAC
>JAFVLL020014851.1:0-72016 GCA_021397915.2 Tor tambroides | reverse complement strand
TTTGACACACGTGCTTCAACAACCGGTCGAACAAAGAATGTTCTCAATAGCGCTTTTGAGCGCAGCATCGAGAGTAGCTTTTGATAAGGGAACAGCATTCCTGAAAACCGCCCGGCACACCAAATTAGAGAACTGGAGCTAAATGTTATCTAATTCCTCCAAGAATTATTCCCGACAGTGTTATAACAATATACACAACCTGTTTTTCAGGTTACAGTTAGTCAGCATTTGCTTGCAAGATATCTTTGTTTAGACATCTCAACTCATCTCGATAACTCCAGCCAGCGCTCACTTATGAAACACTACAGTACGTCTATGTGACATCTGTTTGTGGTTTGGATTTTAAGCTGTAAATGTCATTACAAATACACAGCATATATACAATCGTTTGGTCAGGGCCAGGTCTACAGCCCTGTGTACAGTCCAGCTCAACAAAAAAATATATGCTGATATAAATGAAGTGAAAGTGAGATATTCAGGTTTAGAAGTAGTGCTGAGGTCAAATATATGTGTTACAAACCTCAACCTTCCTGGTCTGAAACCACACACGAAAACATATGCACTGATATTCAGAGAAGGAAAACAGATGCTAGATCCAGCATGAGACGAACTCGAACCGGTCAAATTCCTAGATTTGTGGACATATGGAATTGGACATGCGGTTTAGTGGTCTGGTAAAGAAACTGTGCATCACCTGATCATCTGCACATCTGTGGGGTGAATTTCAATTGGGGTGTTTTGTTGTGCTCTGGTATGGTACTTAGTGTCAGTTTGCTTGTGGGATGTGATGGGTTTTAACCACAGCTCATGAATTATTAATAATGTTGAATGCATTGAATGCTGTGAAATGAATCCTCATGTAGGTTTTTTTCTGATTTGACTCTTTTGAATTATTGAACGTACAGCTATACAAAAGCATGATTAGCTGCCTATTTATACTCTGTGAATGCATGTTTGTTAATGAAATCCAAAATTTCTGGGCAAGATACTGATACTTATATTCAGCAAGGATGCATTAAAATGATCAAAAGTGACAGTAAATACATTTATAATGTTACAAACAGTTTCTATTTCCAATAAATGCTGCTCTTTCACACTTTTCTATTCATCAAAGAAATCCTGAGAAAAATGTTTCACAATTTCCACAAAAATATTAAGCAGCACGTCTGTTTTCAATAATGATAATAAGAAATGTTTCTTGAGCAGCAAATCAGCATATTAGAATGATTTCTGAAGCATCATGTGACGTGCATCGTGTGCATTTTAATATATAAAAGAAAATAGAAAAGTGTTTGTTTTTTTTAATTGTAATAATATTTCACAATATTTTTACTGTAGTTTTGACCAAATAAATGTTGCCTTGGTGAGCATAAGAGACTTCTTACAAAAAATGTTTTAAAAATCTTACCAACCCTGAATTTTGAAAGGCTCTGTGTATCAAAACAAAATTAATAGAACAACTGCGTCATAGTGAGTATTATCATAAACTATCATATTGCATAGTCTTCTGCAGCCACTTTCTCTTTGAGGTCAATTACAGTGAAAGTGGAGCAACAAAGTTTAAGTTTGAAAATGATTTAAAATGCTGACATGTTTATAGCTAGCTACCCGTATACCTGATTGCATTGGTCAAACATTAGCGTCTGTGTTTGCATACTAGCAAAGTATGTTTCTGGCATTGTTACAGTTCTTGTTTTTGGACAAACAGTCTCTGAATACTGCCATCAAAGTTTTGGCCTGTTTTTCCAGAAGTGTAGGACTAATTTTCAAATGTTTATATCTGCCTAAAGTTTATTTTCTTAGCGTTTAGCGGTAGCATGTAATGCTAACACAACCTAAAGTCCAACAGACTGGAACTAAAAGCCACAATTTCACTTTTTATTTTAATGTCTGGTCTAATGGCTCTTTTGTTCAGTCTGTCGCATACATGTGTGAAAATAATTACGGTGATTGTTTCCTCTCTCAGGGCGAGTGCGGTAATTTCATCCGTCTGATCGAGCCGTGGAACAGGACACACTTGTATGTGTGCGGGACGGGCGCCTACAACCCAGTGTGCACTTATGTCAACAGAGGACGCAAACCTATGGTAAGAGTGGGGTAACAGGGCATGAGAGTCTTAAACATAGCAGGTACACCTGGATACCTGTGAGGCACAGTTGTTCTTACTGTATTTATAGATATTCCTTTTCCAGATTTCTCAACAAATCTATTCATTACCGACTCTTACAGTTCATCAAGTGTGATTTCTCACTCACCGTCCCCCTGTGTCACCTCTTCCCCTGTTTAAAAACCCTCCAGGTGTTGGCTGGCGTTCACCCTCACAGCTGCCTTCCCCGGCGCGCTATAACTCTCTCTCCTGTTTAGTCTTACTCTTTAATTGAAGAGCTTGAGTTTCTTCACTCCAGCCAGGCATCACTCTGTGGACCCTCTTTGCCTTTTTAGGACCCTTGCTTGTGCAGCTAGTATTTTCGGCTCTCTAAATACAACACTTGTTCTCTAATGACGGCTCAGGGACGTTTAAAGTGGAATTAATAGAAGTCGTCTTTTTTTTTTTTTTTTTTTTTTTAAACGCACACGCTTATAAAATCACACCTAAGCTAATGCTACAGTTATTTTACCTGGTTATGCATTTCTTAATGGAAATGAATGAAATGAAAATTCTGTCATTGTTTATGAAACTTTGTCATTCAAATCCACGGTTATAGCTAACTACAGCTAAAACCAAAACCATAAACCATTTTTATAACTTGAAATAAAATAAATGATAACTGAAATAAAATGAAATGTTAAAAATAAAACCTTAAACTTGTTTTATTTCAGCTAGATGCCAAGGCAGCATTTTCAAAATGCAACAAAAATGTTAAACTTTAACTAATTCATAGTAAAAATAGAAAATAGAAAAAAAATCTTATTTATATAATACAGCATTTATATTAATGTAGTAATAATAATAATAATAATAATAATAATAATAATAATTGTGAAAATATAAAAAATATTTTTAACAAATAAAATAAAATACAAATATTAAAATAAATGAATTAATACATATTGTATTGTCTTATATATACATCATATCACATATCATATAATATCACATATATCATATCATATCATATCATATATAATATCATATATCATATCTAAAGACCTGCATTGAATGCTGTTCAGAAAGTCATATGGGATTAGAATAACACGAGAGTAAGTAAATAATTACAGAATTATTCCTATATTTTCCTAGTTTCAAGTCTGAGGTCTGTATTATGTAGGGTGTTATGCTATGGGAGCTCCCATTATAGCATCTCAGTATGGTGCTGGTGGTCTGTAGCACACCATAAGGAATGAATTTCCTCAACATTTCCCAGGACTGGCACACATCCTTTTTATGCCCTCCCCGTGTGAATGTTTCTACAGTATAAGAGCTGAGAGGTGATATCATACCCTTTAACACCCAGCTCTTTCTAGGCAGGAAACCTGGGTCACAGACTGCGTCCACAAAGTCCTCCAGTCAGGCAAACATCTCAAAGTCTGTCCCAATGAGCACGACACACATCAAGTCTAACACATACAGACGCACATTATTCCAAAGACATCCAGATGTGGCCGACTGCAGCAGGTCTTTGGCGTGCTTGCCCAGTCTTTGCATTCAGACTCTACCCAAAACACATGTGGCCGCAGCAGACGTGCTGACTCTCAATGTTGATTTTTGGGGTTTTCCGAGAGCCGACTGTGCAACTCATCATGGTCAAACCATCCGACAGCATCTGCTACGATAAGCATCTGCGCGAACACATGACACCACAATCCCAGACGAGTTTTGCTTTACACTTCAAGATATCTGTAGAGCCTGATATCTTTCACACACTAACTCCGCAACCTAGTGAGCAATTTGATGTCCATGCTAAAAACACAGTGCAGTAAACCAGGTCTGTTTTGCCCGTTTTAGAGGGGTTTTAGAGACTGGGAGACCAGTTAGACCAACTTAAACCACCTTAGGCTGGTTTATGTTGCAGGAGTCAACTTCCCCTACTACCAAAGTAACATCCTTACTGAAGTGATAACGAACAAACACAATACAGTAAGCAAAGCATAAAATTAAAAAATCCACATAAATACTGTGTAAAATAGTTCATTTATAATAAAAGTATAATATAATAAAAGTAGTAAATATAAACGTAAAGGATAGAATGGTAGAATACAAGGAGACAAATCTAAGCAATTGTAATATTAATAAAATGTATAAATATAACTTATTTATATTTTTATTGTATATATCAATTTTTTAAATATTTATTAATATTTTTAATATACTGTACTAATTTAAATGTCTATGTAAAAGTATTAAATATATCACAATGATAAAAACAAGCTAAAATTAGCATGAATTGATTGCACACACACGTGAAATATGATGTAAGTGTTATAGAAAAAAATTAAATGTGTATAATATAAAATGTGTGTATGTTTATGTATGTATTTTTTCATCATGCATTAAGCTCTGTGCAGTGCATTCTGGGATTTCCTTTACTGTGATGGATACTTGCAGTGATGCCTTTAATTTTTCTTTTTTTCTTTCTTTTTTTTTTTTTTGCTCATTAGGTTTTGGAACAGAGCTGCTGTTTCACTTGCAAAAGCATTCATAGATACACATACATACGCATACATGTAATAATTATTGTTTTCCCTGAGTGTTAAAGGTCACCTCAGTGCCTAGCTGAACTTGTCCTCTTTTATTTTTTTAAAAGGGGCAACCGTGCTTGGTAAGTGAGTAACATCATGGATCATGTGACTATGTTCTGTTTTAGACCGCCATGCATCTCCAGATGCCCCAGACCAGAGGAAGAGCTAGTCGTGCAGCTGAACATGAAACAGTGTTTGATGAGACAGGACTACAGGTGGGACAAGGATCTGGACGTTTGTCGTGAGCCCGTTGGCTCTCCTTGCGTCTAAAGATGCATAACCTGCATGCTCTTCGTTCCTCTGTCTTTCTTGTTCCACTTCATCTGTGGCTGATGTCTGGATGTTTTTTGTTAACTCTTTGTCTTGTCTTTCTAACATGTTTTCTTTAAATCTTTGTTCTGTGTGTCGCATCTTGTTTTTTGTCTTCACCTTCTTTTAGTTTTAATATATGTTTTCATGGTTAACCTCTGTTGGCTGATCTTTGTTTAAGTTCTGTTCTTCTGTAATGTCTTAGATTGTTGAATGTTTCTCTCTTTGTAGTTCAACCTGCAAAACTACCTTCTGAGGTTAGTTAATCATTAATTTGCAAGATTTTGCAATGGAACATTACATACTCCAAAAAAGTGGAGGTTTTTTTTTTTGTTTTGTTTTTGTTTTTTTCTGGTACTATTGCAGTTTCTTTATAAATAACTAACTTGCAATATGTAACTTTCTTGGTTTTATTTTCATCACCCACCTCAGCGTTCCTGCCCTCAAAGGAGTGAATGCTAAATTTTTAGGTGGTTGATCCAGAGCAAACAATTCGGCTCTACCAAACACAAAGAAGCAGAGGAAATAATAGACCTACACAGCTAAACATTACTCAAATATTTCAGCCATCCTACATTTCACATCACAGGAAGAAGCGCTTAACCTTCTCATGACCTCAGCTCCCTCCAAGTACAATACTCTAGGCTTGAGCATAAGAATGTAAAGTCTAAATCCATACATTACACTTTTGTTGACTAAGCGATCTAACCGCACTACCACTGCCAAACGGGCCTTTTTTAAGTTAAAATGTGAGAATATGGTTTATTAGCATCTTTTAAACCCAGTTTAAGTATGTTTTATTGTTAGATTTCAGCTCATGGGGCTCAAATTCTAAAACTTAATACTAGTAAAAATGACAATATAGATTTTATTTAAAAATATAATTTGGTCACACTTTATATTAGGTGGCCTTAACTACTATGTAATTACATCAAAAAATAAGTACAATGTACTTATTGTGGTCATATTGTATTGTAAAACACTTTTGCTGCTATTGAGGTGGGATACGGGTAAGGTTAGGGACAGGTTAGGGTGGTATGGGTAGGTTTAAGGGTGGGGTAAGGTGTAAGGGATGGGGCAACAGTGTAATTATAAATGTAATTACAGAAATTAATTACAGATGTAAATACAGGTATTTTTAAAAATATAAGTACAATGTAAAAACATGTATGTACACTAAGTACATTGTATCAAATTATTAATTTAAATGTAAGTACATAGTAGTTAAGGCCACCTAATATAAAGTGGGACATATAATTTTATTATAATTTTATTTAGAAATCATTTTTATATATATTTACATTTACATTTATTCATTTAGCAGACGCTTTTATCCAAAGCGACTTACAATTGAAGAATACAACAAGATATTCATCATAAAGAGGCAAATAAACACAGGAAGAGCTTGTAATACAAAGTTTCAGGTATTGTTCAGATTAGTACAAGCTAGACGGGGGAGTTACGAAAAGAGAAAGCAAAGTTGTTGTTTTTTTATGATGAAGTCGAATGTTGACGATGGAGATGAGTTTTCAGCTGTCGCTTGAAAATGGTCAGGGATTCAGAATTCCAGATGGTTATGGGAAGATCATTCCACCAGTCAGGAACTTGTTTTTCAAGGATTTTTTGCCTCTCTGTGTAGGTACCATGAGGTGTTTCTCACTTAGATCTTAGACTTCTGGAGGGGATGTAGATTCGTAAGAGTGTGTGGAGGTAGTGCTGAGCCTGTGGCTGTTCTATATGCAAGCATCAATGTCTTGAACTTGATGCGAGCTGTAACTGGTACCCAATGCAGGGAGATGAAGAGGGGTGTGACTTGGGCCCTTTTGGGCTCGTTGAAGACCAGTCGTGCCGCTGCATTCTGAATCATTTGTAGAGGTTTGATTGTGTATAATAGAAGTTCAGTCAAAAGAGCATTGCAGTAGTCCAGCCTAGAAATAACAAGGGCCTGGACAAGAAGTTGTGCAGCATTCTTCATTAGGAAGGGCCTGATCTTTCTGATGTTTTACAATGCAAACCTGCAAGATGGAGCAGTTTTTGCAATGTGGTCTTTGAAGGTTAGCTGGTCATCAAAGATTATAGCAAGATTTCTGACCGAACATGTTGGGGTAATTGTTTATGAACCTAGCTGGATGGTGAAATCATGATGTAGAGTTGGAGGGGCAGGGAAGGCAAGAAGCTCAGTCTTTGCCAGGTTGAGTTGCAGGTGATGTTCTTTCATCCATGCCGAGATGTCCGCCAGGCAGCCTGAGATCTGTGCAGCTACTGTTGGATCATCTGGTTGAAATGAAAGATAAAGCTGTGTGTCATCAGCATAGAAATTCTAGGAGAAACCATGTGCCTCTATGATGGGTCCCAGTGATGTAGTATAAATGGAGAAGAGGAGGGGTCCAAGAACTGATCCCTGAGGAACCCCAGTGACCAGCTGATGTTCTGTGGATACCTCCCCTCCTCAGGAAACCCTGAAAGACCTACCTGCAAGATAGGATTCAAACCAGCAAAGTGGAATACCTGTGATGTCCAGTGATGAGAGGGTGGACAGGAGGAACTAATGATTCACAGTGTCAAAAGCGACGGATCGATCCAGCAGGATAAGAACTGTTGATTTGGCATCAGCTTTCGCAATCCGCAAGGCTTCAGTGACTGACAGTAGTGCAGTCTCAGTTGAATGGCCACTCCTGAAACCTGACTGGTTACTGGAAATGCAAATAACCAATAAATAAATAAATTTATTTTTATATTTTAAAATTAATTTATAAAAAATAAAATAAATTAAATAAAAATGTGAGTTGTAAAAAGGAAAAAAAATCTATTCCCTCATTAATAAAAAGGAATATTTATTCATTTATATTTATTTAATACTTTCATTTTTATATGTATAAATACAACAACATAGTGGGGGGAAGAAAAATCATTGGAGAAACAAGTACAGCAAAATTTGGCATGAATTGATGGCAAGCTCAAACTTGAAAACTTAAACTTTAAAAAAAAAAAAAGATAATTCTCACAAAATTGAGCAGTTTTTGTAGCACACTATAATTTCCATTCAATGCCCCATATCACCTGTGTCAAACAGAAGAATATAGGGTGTCTGTTGCAAATTTTACATTTCTAATTTAAGGCAACACTGCAGGAGCTGCCAGTGTTGGTTTGTTTCTGCGGTGTTGATTTTAATAAAGGGTGAAAGGGAATCTGTTAATGCTGGACAACTCTGAATATTTTGACAGCCGTTCCACTCTCCTTTAAATGAATGTTGATAGATAAGATTAGAAATGTCCAGCACTCCTCCGTCTCCTCCTGTGACTGTAAAGGAAAGTTTGGGGTTAGAAAGCCATGGATCTGGCTCATGGCGAGTCTTTGGGGCATGTCAGCACACGCTCGTGGCAGTTCCTAAATCGCACATCCAAATACCTGTCAGTCAGTGTTTCTACATCATGCCTGAGGGATTCTGGGATGGGCTGGTGTCAGTAAGTCATTCCGCCACGCTCACAATACAGGATTAGACAGGTGTTAGCAGGCTACGGACGAGCAGAAAAGTTTGGATAGTGTATCTTTCTATCTGCACATTGTATTCAGAGATCTGTCTTTGAGATTATTTGATTTTGTGCTATTGCTTTTTCCTTTCCACCTGTGCATCATAGTCTTTGCCGTCACACGCCTAACCTTGTTAACTAAATCCGTGTCATGTTTTATAGGGATTTGAGGACATATGCAAAGTTCACACGCCTAACCTTGTTAACTAAATCCGTGTCATGTTTTATAGGGATTTGAGGACATATGCAAAGTGTTTCTACAGAATTATTGACCGTAAGACAGAGAGAGCTAATCTTTGCTTTCAATTTCCCTTTCAGGAATACGTCTTCCATCTGGAGCCCGGCAAGGAGGATTCTGGGAAGGGAAAGTGTCCATATGATCCAAAACTGAACAGCGTCTCTGCTTTGATTAGTAAGGCCTTTCAGCGATTCCATTTAAAACTGTGGAAACATATTTCCACTTAGGTGAACAGCCATATTGTGCAGTCTTTTGTACCTGTTTTATTACTAAAAAATGGCACTTTTTTATCCTCATGAGCATTCACTTTAGTGTCTGCTCAAAGCAACTCACTTTTTTAGAACACTTATTGCACAGCTATTGCCCAAAAAAGTGACTGGCTTTTCCTGCACGCCTTAGAAACAACTTGGCATTTTCTCATGAGATGGTAAATTTCTTGACTTAGTGACAATTTAATTGAATTAAATGGAGAAATCATTGCATTATTGGTTGTGTGTATTGGAAAAGTCCAAACCATGATTTCTGAGTAACTCATAATGGAGAACTCAGATGGCAGTAAAAGCCTTTTATATTGAAACATGCGAATCAACCAAGCGCACGGAGTGCTCTAACAAGCCTTCTAATGATGCTTCTCACTGCGATTCTTCATGCACTAGCAAACCCGACGGTTTATAGATCTTTGGTAACGGGTCATTTCAGAATAGTGTTTGAGGCAAAAAAATCTTTTTACATTTTAGAGAGGTTAGCTATGATCCATTTTCACAGAGAAACTGTCAACTCTGCCAAAATAAAAGCTTGATGGTTTAACACTTGAAACACATGAAAAAAATCAGATAGCCATAAATATTAATATTTTAGTTTTACAGCTGTACTGTAAAATGAAATTCTTAAAATTAATTTTTTTATTTTTTTACAGTGCAATATTTACTATTTTGTTAACATTTAATAATGATGATTGATTATGATTGATTATTATTATTATTATTATTATTATTATTATTATTCGTTTATTTTTCCCAATTCATTATTTTTTCCCCAAAAAATTTTTGCTCATCATTGCAAGTGTGTGTTGCATTCTTAAATTTGCAGAAGTGCATAAGTGTAAACAGTCTTATTCTTTAAAATGCATTTAGCTAGCAACCTGAAAAATAACACGTTAGCATAGCATTTGCGTCTGTGTATTTGTATGTTAAAGAATACTACCTCTAAACCATTTTAAAACCATATGTTTGTTAGGACTTGTAAATCTACAGTATTTTGTGACTAATTTGTTGTAAATCTGTATAGCTTTTTCCTGACTAAACAATCCCCAAACTAGCACGTCATCAGCCGAGTCCAAAGAACAACACAGAGCCCCAATTTAGCTGGGCTTACACAGCAGGTAATTCAGCGAAACCCTTGACTAGGAAAACAACCGGCTAAACCATCTAATCAGCACAGCTTAGCAAAGCCCACAACTAGCAAAACCACTTAGCTAAGCCAGTAAAACAATTTATCACAGTCTTACACGAAGTGCGACCTTAAAAGCCACAAACAAACATGACAAGGAAGCTTTTGCAAACAATTTGGCATGCTATTTGTTCAAAGAACACTTTAGTGCTTGCCTGTCTGGTTGTATTTAACTAGCACCTCATATATTAGAGTTGTTTGGTTGAGTTTACAAGGCGTTCTGACAGGTTGGCACCTAGACTTCCCCTAAGAATCAACAGTTTTGATATGCCATCGGAAAAACCGCCGCCGGGCAGAGCAAAGAGACTGTCAACAAACTCATTCTACATCCAGCATATGTTTCCTCTACAAACCCCTCCGATTGAACTCGTATCTCCCGCTGTACACAGAAGCAAGTGTAGGCAAAAGCGGGCAGGCCCTGTGTTCTGGATTCCTCCGAGGGGGAATTAATCATGAGAGCCGCTCATGACAGCGCTCCGCCTGGCCGTGGTTCTGCGGCCCCTCCTTAACAGCCGTGGCCTCTGCCAACTACACGCTGAGACACCTGCTCAAATGGCCTGCAACTGGGTTCTGCACACTCTCTCTCACACACGCACGCACGCACGCACGCACGCACACACACACACACACACACTTGACCTCCACACTATTTAACAAGGAACAAATTCCTCCAGAGGCTATAATAACCCCTCACATGCACATGCATAATGACCAGCGCATATGAGACCCAGTGGGCATCAATCTTGTGCAGTGTGTAATGTAAGTTGGCAGTTGCCACCAAGCCAAGCTTTATATCGTTGTACAGTTAAGCCCCGTTCACACCAAGCATGATAACGATAAAGATATAGTTCTAAAAATCGTTCTCAGTGTTAAAGAATAGCAGCGTCCACACCACAACTATAACGATAAAGGCACAAAGAAACGATATCGTTGGAATCACTTACAGAGTGATTTTTTTTCCAGCTGATGAACGATAAAAACACTGACAGCCAATCAGAATCCATCCTGCTATAATGTGCTCGAGAATTTAAAGTGGCAGACGCACGTGTGCTTAGAATAAACAGACGATATCGTTCGCTGGTGTGGACGCTAATATCGTTATCTTTATAGTTATCTTTATCATTATCGTGCTTGGTGTGAATGGGGCTTTATAGTGTCAAATTCTTAACATATGCATAATTAACGTATTATTGTTAAAAATAATAATACTAAGAGCAATTTTTAATCAAATAATTATTAATCAAATTAAAAAAATTCTATATACTTCTGAAAAAAAAATCATTCTCTCGACTGATAGTCTCTGTAATTTCACTGTAAGTTGAGCATTTGATCAGTTAAATGTTCTTTTTCTGTGCCTTGATGGATTTCCAGGCAATAA
Organism: Tor tambroides; assembly: GCA_021397915.2. Lineage (NCBI taxonomy): Eukaryota > Metazoa > Chordata > Actinopteri > Cypriniformes > Cyprinidae > Tor > Tor tambroides. Next base: position 60,432 of record JAFVLL020014851.1, on the reverse strand, counting down.
TCCATCATTATGGGTGTGGCTGATGTTTCATTATGAAAAAAAAAAGCTTATAAATCAAATGTTTAATTCTTTCACATTCACAGATACTTACATTCTGACTCTCTTTGAATCTTTCTGTTTTTGTAACTCTTAGATGGAGAACTGTACGCAGGGGTGTATATTGATTTCATGGGAACAGACTCTGCTATTTTCCGAACTTTGGGGAAAAATGCAATCATGCGCACTGACCAATACAACTCAAGATGGCTAAATGGTAAATAAGTGGATATGAGTGTGTTTTTTTTATTTAATTTTTAATTTAATTTAATTTAACTTTTTAGTTTAGTTTAGTTTAGTTTAGGTTTTTGTGTATGGGTTTGTGTGTTTATATATTTATATTGTTTTATATATTGTAACCTAGAGTTCAGGTAAATTAGGTGACACTTTGCCATTCATCTAATGATCAAAAAGATGGGCAGTTTATCTCAATACAGTTCTGTGCATATGGGAAGTTTTTTTTCAGGTAATTTTTTTCAGGTAATTTCTCAGGCTGATAGATTTTTAATTGTGGAAAATGAAAAATGACCTTTTGAGTTTTCTCTCCCTCTTTCTCTTTTTTTTATCTTAGACCCCTCATTTGTTCATGTGCACCTCATCCCTGACAGCAACGAAAAAAACGATGACAAACTCTACTTTTTCTTCCGTGAGAAGTCTTCTGAGATGGGCCAGAGCCCCAAATCACAGTCACGCATCGGCCGAATCTGCCTGGTGAGCTAAAATCTCTGACCTAAAATATAATGTGATAAATATGAGCCAAAGTTTGAGACATACCGTACCGTTCAGCATTTCTGAAAGAGATTCCAGCTACAGCCGAGAGCGAGCGAGCGAGCGAGCCGTGGTTTGTGGATACTTGACTGTGCCATTACTGTTTGCTTGCCGCTGACGTGCCGAAATCCACACATATTTGACCTCCCTGCTTACAATACGTCTCTCTATCCATGTGACCCCTGAACCTGTGACCTTTTGACCTGTCAGGTCAGCCGTTCTGCGTACGACAGAGTTTCTTCACCAGAGCATGCAGTGGAAAAGATGGCTTATTCACTAGCACCACAGCGATTTGTCCCGAGCGCGGAGCTTAACCACAAGTTCTTAATGAAAATAGCGCCAGACCACAACTGCAAATTGAGCAGGGCAATGAAAACAAACATGGAACGGCAGGCTTGAGCCACAGGGGTAAACTCAGGGGTTTGTGGTGCATCTTCTTGGGCTTAATGTAAGCTTGTGGGTGTGTTCGAGTTTAGCTGTACTTGGAGGGATAAATTCTGAAACGTTCCTTACAAACGTTGTTAAACCATACAAAACCCACATAAATGGATCAAATAACTTTTTCTTTTTTTTAATTTTAAGCTAAAATGCAGTATGTATAGAGTTTGGATAATGGCTAGAAATTTTCAAATTTGTTTTACAATGTCAAGTTTCAAAATGGGCAAAAAAGCATCATAAAGCATCATTGAAGCCTTATAATACTCATTTTTAACTCAAAATCTTAGCTAGGATTAAGGTAATTGTAAATAGCTTAATAGTCAATGGCAGGAACCACTTTTCAGAAGTTTGGAGTCAATCATATTTTTTTAAAGTAATATTGTCCAATATTATTGCAATGTAAAATAATGGTTTCTATTTAAATATATATGGTTACAATGGTTTCTGTTTAAATATATATTCAAATGTAATTTATTCATGTGATGGCAAAGCAGAATTTTCAGTAGCCATTATCAGTATTGAATATTGTGATGCTTAATATTTTTGTGAAAGCCATGATGCATTTTTTCAGGGTTTCTTTGATGAATAGAAAGTCAAAACAGAAATTATTTGAAATACACATTTTTCTTAACATATTTTTTTACTGTCACGGATTCGATGCATTCTTATACAAAAAAAAAATATTTTGAATATTAGCATATATACAGTGCAAAAGCTTTGTGTGTGTCTTCATAAATGGGTTTGTGCTTGTGTATTTTTTGTAACATGCATGTGTTCATTGAGCTGTTTCATATGTGGAACCACATGGTGGTATATGCCATTGCATGTGTGTTTGTGTGGGTGGCTGGATTTTTGTGTTTATCCGCTTTCTGTTTTGTATTTACGGGTGTGTTTATATGAGTGCGTGGTCTCTGTCGTACAGCCCCCCCAGGTCTTTGTTTATGAGTCGGGGTCATTTGGTGACCTATCATGCAAACCCACCCCTGTGCTCAGGGCTTCATGGATCACCCTCCGGAGAACCAGCCATTCTGCATCTCACATCTGAACCCATCTGGTCACCATCCACCCTCTCGCACAAAGATCTTTAGCTTCTGTTAATAACAATGAGTCATGTAATCAAAGATGAAACACGCAGAGAGAGCCTGGGGTATGATCATTCATATCATGTACACAGTTTGCTGTATATAACTCATTTAGCTGCATCTGTTAAAGAGGTAGTTCACCCAAAAATGGAAATTTCTTCATTTACTCATGTCATTCCCCAAAAAGTATGACTTGCTTTTTTTCTGGGGAGCACAAAGGGTGATTTTGAATTAATGTCAGTGAGGACTGGGAATGTCAAGCTCCAAAATGGTATAAAGCATCAAATGAATTGTGGATTTTCCTTTATTTTTCCATTATATTCCCAGTCTGCTGAAGTCATGTGAAATGTAAGCTGTCGATGAAAATTAAAATATTAGTCCTAGCTCTACTTTGCATGGTCTTGAGAGAAGTAGTGAGTCCAGTTTATGAATTAATTGTTCTTTTGAGTTCTTTTGAATTAGTTGATCCAGTTCACAAAACCAGTCTGAATGATTCGTTCACAAATAGGACTGATTCAGGGCCGTATTCACGAAACATTCTTAAGAATAAAATTCTTCCTAACTGCCATTTTTCTTATTTTTTTCTTATTCTTATTTTCTAACTTAAGAATGAAATTAAGAATATTTTTTTTATTCCCAAAAACATTTCTTAAAGACAAAACCTAAGAAGAATTTGAATGCCTGAAAAAAAAAATCATTGTACTGTAAATAACCTCTGAAAGTTAGGATAACCTCCAACTTGTCTTAAAAACCCCAAAATAAGATGTCTAATGTAGTTATTGATTTCCATCAACCCTATTGCAACAAAAACAGTTTGCATGCTTATTATGGATATTGTGTAATCTGCTGGAAACCAAAAAGTTCTTTACATTTTTGTTTTTTATTTAGTTGACAAGACCCACCATACAATCTGAAAGTTTGTCACTTTCTTTATGAGGAAAAAATAAGTTGTTAAAATATCTTAGACCTTTTCAAAAAAAAAAAAAAAAAAAAAAATCAAGAATTGTACTTATTAGAAACAGTCTTAAAAACTTCTTAGAACGTATCTTAAGGAATGTCTTAATTTCGTTCTTAATTAGATTTTGTGGATCTGGCTCCTGACTCCAGGTCATAGCAGTTAACATCTAGTCTATTTTGATGCTTTTATGCTGTTTTTATGTCCTTTTTTGAAGCTTAAAAGCTCTTATCCCAATTTACTGTATTACATTATATTTGTGTTCCACGGAAGAAAGTAAGCGAAGCTGGTTTGGAACATTAAAATGAAGAATAAGTAATTGCAGCTTTTTTTTCATTTTTGGGTGAACTTTCCTTTCATACTGTACCTCCAAACGAGTAGGTTGTGATTGAAGTCAGATGATTAATCAGGATTCCTCAACCACCTCTTCCTGAAATTTGGCCGGCCATCAGACCAGATTGGTGTGTTTTGTTAATCAGACGAGACACTATTTGCAATCTTGTCTTCTCACAGCTAACTTTTCCTGACTGTTTGTTCCTCTCTCTCCCGCTGCGGAGGGGCTTGCCATGAATTAAAAGCAGCTATTTCACCTCTCTTTGATTTCAATTCAAACCGACGGCTCTCAACGTGTGTGTGTTTACAGAACGATGACGGCGGTCACTGCTGCTTGGTCAACAAGTGGAGCACCTTCCTGAAAGCCCGTCTCATCTGCTCGGTCCCAGGAGCTGATGGAATTGAAACGCATTTTGATGAGCTCAGTAAGTCTCCGTTTCTGTCTCACACTGTTCATCTCCAACAGATAAAGTCATCAGTTGAAAGGCCCCATCTCGGCTCTTAAAGTGGTTTGCTTTGGCCGGAGGCCAGTCAGGGATCACTTTAGCTGTGCGTGAATGAGAAAGATCCTCTCCTGGTTAGTCAGGTTTCAGTGGCCCTGTCCAATGTCGCCCACACCCTACTACAAAACCACATGCAAACCCTCCGTCCACCCACAACATCCTGGATCCCCTAACGGGGGCCTCCAGGTCTGCATTTACACCGGGCCAGGTGACGTACCTCACCCTCCCTGCCATATGGCACAAGATTCCCCCCCTACGTCCATATGCTGAGATGGATAATGGCTTATTCGGAGCCGTGTTACAGAAATCCACCTTTTTTTTTCTGAACAAAAGGCTCTTTTGAGAAGGCTGAAGGTGTGGGAGATGTGCCATGAGCTGTGGAGAGACTTGAAGGGAGTTGGGATGATGTCCAGAGAGAAGGCCGTGCCCTGTGGACGGATCAGGTGTACCGACAGGAATGCCGGGTCCACTAAGGGTCTCTCTCTCGCACTTACAGTCATTTCCAGACTAATTGGCCCCAGTGATGTAGGGAAACGGCGGACTATGATCATGTTGGAATTTATTGCTGTTGCTCATATTAAAAGAGCAGATTTGGGCTCCTGAGCACAGTATAAACACATTTGGCTCTTTATTAGTGGGGAGGATGTTTACACAGGCTCATGGAGACCGTGAGGATATAGTTGTGTGTGTTGAAGGAGGGATGTCCAGGCATTTTTAATAAGGCAATAAAGCTGTAGTTCGTTGTGAGTTGTGGTGGTCTACTAATGAACAGGATTAAGCTTTTAGTATAATACAGATGGGAGTTTAAGTACACAGTGTCATAGTAGTCAGAATGATCATAATTACACATTTACATTCTTTAGAAATTAGATCTCTTATATAAACACAATGATTTCAAAGTTTGGGGTCAGTAAGAAGTCTTTTATTTGATAGAATAATACAGTAAAAACTGCAATATTGTGAAATATTATTACAATTTAAAATAACTGTTTTTAAAATGCAATTTATTCCTGTGATGCTAAGCTGTTTTTCAGTAGCCATTATTCCAGTCTTCAGTGTCACATGATCCTTCAGAAATCATTCTAATATGTTGATTTGATGCTCAACAGTTGTGCTGCTTATGTACAGTATGTACAGTAAAATTATAAATATCTCTACTGTCACTTTTGATCAATTTAATGCATCCTTGTTGATTAAAAAATAAAAAAGAGTAGTAGTTCACTTTCTGAATAAAGGTTTCTGGACTTATTATGCATGATTCATGAGTACACAATCTATATTATCATAATTTTCCATCATCATTGATTTTCTCTGTAAGGTCACATGGGTGGGGAAAAATGTTAACCATTAATATCATAGCATAAGTTTTAGCAATCCAGTGAAGTATTGACGCATAACAAATCAAATACCATCCTATATTACTTTCTATTGTAGATTGTTGCACTTTGAAGTAGTTCACATAAGTTGTTAATAAATGCTGTTTTATGTTTTTAATGACATTTTCTGCCTTTTCTGTTCAGTGAAGAATGATTTTGTAGATTTTAACATAGATTCTATACAGCTGCTGTGCTCATGTGACTCTGGCTTTGCATTTACGGGAGTTCGAACAGTTGGAAGATGTTAAGAATTTGGCAAATTTGTCCCAGATGGCCAAATGTTTGTTAAAAAATGCTGTAAAGATGTGTCATTTTAAAACTGTGTGTTCATCCTTGTCTAAATTTCTCCTGTTATGAAGGAGAAAGGGGGAGGAAATTTGCCTCAGGTTGCCAAATGCATTGGAACGGGCAAAAGAGTCCTTAAAGTGTTATTAGTTGAAAGCATAAGAAAAATAAGGGGATGGGAGATGTTGCGGACTGAATTTGAACCTGCATCTCCGACATGAACTCCTCAATGTATCTGGAACATGTGCATTAACTATTCCACAACTGTCTTCTGCATTTTTCATTTATAAGATCATTAGTTTCAAGAACTGGGAATGAGTTATGAATGAATTTTCAGTTGTCTTATAAGCCCATGTCTTTGATCCAAATACACATGATGCTTCACCTGCACTATACATACAGCTACACTCAGATATAATGGTTGGCAGGATGTGTGTGTGAGGCAATAGGAACCATATGCTTTGCTATCCTCATCCTTATTATCCTATGAGTTCTCCCTGAGGAGCACTTCAGCAGACACACTCACTTATTCCCTTACACACAGAAACACTCATATGCACACATAAGTGTTTATGCAAGCCAGCTCAGCAAGTTTCGTAATAGTGATGACATGCAATGTCTCCTTCACATTATTTACTGTCCAGTTTACTCTATTTACCCAAGTGTTATATCTAATTTTAAAATGTTAAAAGCAGTTTGTGTGTTGTAGATTGTAGTGTGGCTTAGTGTTGCTATTGTTAAAAAAAACTATAAAAAATTGACTAAAAATTCTCATTACTTCAGAGATGGGGAGTGAAATGCAGTGAGAAACTCTGAGTCACAGGAAGTTTGTCCCAAGATTCATGAAATGTGCTTGATTTATGCACTGCAAATATTAGCAAAGTGTTCTCCAGCTTTGTCACAGCAATGCTCCTCTATGTTTGTGTCTTTTAGGGGATGTGTACATACAGCCCACGCAGGATACTAAAAATCCCGTCATCTATGGGGTCTTCTCTGTGTCTGGGTGAGTTTGAATATACCAGACAAGGTCTTCCTCCATCTGGAAGCTGTAGTAAACACTGAAAGGGCTTGTTTAGCATGGGCAGTTGTCCACTGCATTTGCATCTGTGCTTAATTCAGTATATGAGCTTTATAACAAAAACTGTCACAATTTCCCCCCAGCTCTGTATTTAAAGGCTCAGCGGTCTGCGTCTACTCCATGGCAGACATTCGGATGGTGTTCAATGGACCTTTTGCCCACAAAGAAGGTCCCAATTATCAGTGGGTGGCCTACACTGGAAAAATCCCCTACCCTCGTCCAGGAACAGTGAGTTTCACCCTCTTATGAACCAGACTATCAATAATAAGATGAATTATTGGCATACTGATATAGAAATATTAATCTAAACGTGCTGTTGAAGGTTAAAATAACAGGCTTGAACTTAACCAAGCCGCAAACCAAGTTGAAAGTACAAATTATAAGTGGGGTTTATCCTTTAGATATACCCATTTGGAAGTTAGGCTTAATATTAGGAGAATACAGAGATCTCATTGGCTAAGGTTGGTCCCCTTTACCCATTTTTACTAGTGTCCTGGTGGGACTTTCACCCCTAACATGAAGTCCACGAAAGACTACCCTGACGAGGTCATCAACTTCATGAGGAACCATCCCACCATGTACAACTCTGTGTATCCGGTGCACAAGCGCCCCCTGGTGGTCAGGACCAACGCGGACTATGAGTTCACCACCATCACTGTGGACCAGGTGACCGCAGCCGACGGCAACTATGAAGTACTCTTCCTGGGTACAGGTGAGTTTGGAAACTAGCCTGATGTTTACATATTTAAGTTTTTTTCATGTTAACCTGTCATGTTATATGCAATAAAATATGCACAGTTTTATATTTATATTATTTTCAGTTTGTTATTTCAGTTTAGTTGAGTGTTCATTTTCATTTAAAACTTTATATTTATATCAAAATAAATGATTATATTTATTGTTAGTTTTAATTTTAGCTTTAGTATTTTTAGGGCTACTAGAGTTAATGCGATAGCCTAACAAGTATAATTTAAAAATGTTGTTAATAACAGCATTAAATTTCTCCATACGATCTAGTGTTGTTGCTATCTAATGCCTTTTTTTAACTAAAATGAAAAACAGGCCCCATTTTACATTAGGTGGTCTTAAGTACTGTGTACTTGCATTTAAATTAATCATTTGATACAATGCACTTATTGTGTACATACGTGTTTTTACATTGTACTTATATTTAAAAAAAATACCTGCATGTAATTACATCTGTAATTGATTTCTGTAACTGCATTTGTAGTTACACTGTTGACCCATCCATTATACCTTAACCCATTCTTAAACTCACCCATACCCGTATCCCACCTCAATAGCAGCAAAAGTGTTTTGGGTTATACTTTATTTTAAGTTGTCCTTTTTACAGTGTAATTATACATTTAAGGATGGAGACCTACTATATGGATAGGGTTAGGATAATTTATTGTTATTATAATAGTAAGTACATGTATCGTGTAACAAGGACACCTTGTTTTGCAATACAATACAATTATTTTATTATGTATTTGCATAGTAGTTAAGGACACCTAATATAAAGTGTTATTTTTCATTATCAATGTTACACTGGTATAGCAGTGTGTGTATGTGAGAGTTTTTTTTTTTATGTACAGTAACTGTCATCTTACCTTGTCTTTAAACCTTTGTCAAGACACTGAAACTGCTGCGGGATAAAGGGAAATATTCAGTTTCATTCTCAGTGTACTATACATTTATCAGAGGAGGTGAAAGCATCTGACTCTGCTTACTCTACTCTAAAGGCTTTGTGTTTCCATCATTCTATTCTTGATATAAAAACTGTGAATGCAGCACCTTAAGGCTGCAGGGTCACTTTATAAGAATCCATCAACCTACAACAGATGATCTGCCTAACTCTCATCTCTTTTTCCAACTTTAAAGAGTCAAAATGACATCATTCTTTGCTCTCGCCGTGCTGTAAGTTATCTCTTTATGTCTGCTTTTCTTGCTTTGTGAGTCTGAGAGTCTAATGGGCTTTTAAATTAACTCTGCGCGGCCCATTGCACCTACAAGCACTCACAGGAACATCCCTGGCTTTCAGCTGCCGGCGCTCGCCTGCATTCAAATCTCAGGTTAGATGTATTGCTCCGGTTGCAATAAATCTCCGGTGACGTGCACGGAGGAATGTAATGGCACGCTTAAATCAAACAAGCATTTCGCTAGGACACAGCCACTGAAATACCTCAGCTTTCCAGTAGAGACAGAGCCTGACAGGTGTACAGCCAAGCTGAAAGATGAGTATACCGTGAAAAACAGGGAAAACAAAAGACAAAAGAGGGATTTTTAAAGGAAGGGATGGTGTGTGGAAAATGTGAAGGGTCTACACGGTAGATGGGACGGAAAGAAAGAGTACCTCAAGTGTTTCTGTACTCATTGAAAGATAATAATCATGATTTTATCAGGGCATAAGATGCAAAGACAAAAGGCTTGGAAAATGGAATAGATACAAATGGCGCTTTGAATGTTTTGGGACTTGTTGTAATATGGAAGTGCACTTAGAAAGAGGCAGTTTAATCTGACTGTCTTTCTTTTGGCCTACAGACAGAGGTACAGTACAGAAGGTGATTGTCCTGCCCAGAGATGACCTGCAGACAGAGGAACTGGTGCTGGAGGAAGTGGAAGTCTTTAAGGTGAGATCTCTGCCCTGGCTCTCCTGTTCTACTCTAACTTATTAATATTACACAGCTCTTTGGAATACTTGATCCTGATTGGTCTCTTCAACTCATCAAGGCTACATTTATTTAATAAAAATACAGTAAAAATAGTGATATTGTTAAATATTATTACAATTTACAAAAGCTGTTTTCTATTTTAATACATTTTAAAATGTAATTTATTCCTGTGATAGTAAAGCTGAATTTTCAGAATCATTACTCCAGTCTTCAGTGTCACTCAGAAATCATTCTGATATGCTGATTTACTGCTCAAGACACATTTATTATTATTATCAGTGTTGAAAACAGTTGTGCTGCTTAATATTTTTGTGGAAAATGTAATTTTCTTTAGTAGAAAATATAGAAATAGAGAGTTCAAAAGGATAGCATTTATTTGAAACAGAAATTTGTTGCAACGTTATAAATGTCTTTACTGTTACTTTCAGTAAATTCAATGCATCTTGTTAAAGCAATAATTTCTTTTTAAAACAAATCTTACTAAATTTTGCATGGTAGTGTATGTGTGTATATATAATTATAAAGTCATGCACAATACATTTTTGCATCTTTCACTTTCAGGTCCCTACTCCTATCACAACTATGAAGATTTCTTCAAAACGGGTAAGAATTTGCTGTACACTAAACCTGATAACATGGTTCACAAACATTGATGTTTTCTATAAAATACTGGAAGGATTCCCGAACCCATGAAGAGGACAACAATGAACCCACTTACGCTAGACATGCAGCTGCTATCTGTCTCTGTAATCCATAAGCCGCTTTCATATGGGGATAACAATTTTACAGATGCATGGAGATAAAATGTTAAATTTCATTTGTGTTTTATTCTTTCACCATGATTTGGATTTTTGGCAGATGTAGCATGACATCATTACTAGGCTGTAATTTAAACCCTAGTCCTCCCAGAAAAGCTGATTTAAAACAGCTGATCCTAAAAACAGAAATGTCAAGTGTCTAAATGCTGGAGGGAAAAAAGCTCCATTATCAGAACAGGCTTAAATTTGCAGTTCAAAACCTGCACAGACTTGCACAGTCACTTTAGAGCTGAAACAAAGGTTTGAAAATAGAAAATGATGTACCTTGAAGTATTAGAATCAAATTATATATCTAAAAGCAGAGAAAAAAGACTGTCCCTCTGCATAACAATGTTATCATTTTGTTGCAGCAACAACTATATGTGGCGTCTGCGGTTGGTGTGACTCATTTGGCCCTGCACAGGTGTGACGTCTATGGTGAGGCCTGCGCAGACTGCTGTTTGGCCCGGGACCCTTATTGTGCCTGGGACGGCAAGTCCTGCTCTCGGTACTCGGCCTCACAGAAGAGGTAAATATGCCAAAGCGCTTCAAACCAAATGACATTTACACACAGTGTTAGTCAGCATCTTTACATACACCACATTTAGGTACGTACAGTAACATAGCGAGAACATTTAGTTTTAAAATGCCATGTTAGAACAATAGCCTAGTGGTTAGTCCATTAGATTTGAATGTGCATCTCTGTTCTCCATAATTTCTCAATAATCTGGCCTATTTCTTTCTTTGGCTCTTTTTATTAACATTGATAGGAAATAATGAAACACACATTAATAAGACCCAAACAAAAATAATTCCAGAACTCTTGCGCATTAAAGATCATATTCCAGTCATGTGCGTTCATGATGATTCGATCCTCATTTACAGTCACAGCCTCCTAATTTCTGGAAATTTTGTTCATTAGATGTTGCAACTGAAGATGTTTTGCTCTCGTGCAGTCAGATGCATTAGTCATATTCAGGGGAAATTACAGTTTTCATTTAAACACATACATTTTAATTTATTCCAAAGTGTTTGAGACAAACAGGTGTCTGTATGGATCTTATTTAGTGAAGTGCGAGTATTGTTATTGTGAAACAGGATGGGACTTTCCCTAAAATTGCAGAAAGATGAAATCCCAGAGAGCCAGATTGATCTTTTCTTTCTCCACTGAACCTTACGCTTGTTCAGGCTGCCAGCGTTCATCCTTGGCTGACCGTCATATCTTCAGCGTGTTGAAACTGAGAATTTGAATAATCTAATTAGATGAGCTGTCTACTAAAATTTTCCTTATATGTGTGTAATCAGTTAGTCAATAAATTTCTTATTTTGTCATATTGGCTTCCTTTCAGACGCAGTCGGCGACAGGATGTGAAATACGGGAATCCCATAAGGCAGTGCAGAGGATTTAATTCCAACAGTAAGCTACTAGCCTGACTTTTACTACAATTAATATATGTAAATATATAAATTGATTATGTATAATATCAATAAATAGATTTAGTTCAAATTAAGCATATATGTAAAATACAGTTGGGCTTTCTTTGTACGACCATAATGAGTTGTTAACAGAAAACATCATTGTACTTTGATCTGAACTGAGTTTATTTACATTACTGTAGTTTGACTGACACGACTCTCACATTCTACTGGCTCTGCTCTAATAGTTCATGGCCAACTCTCGTTCTCGCTCCAGTGATGTGGTGATGTCAATGAGAAATGACATGTTGTTCTTGTTGTCCAGCCAATAAGAACACACTAGAGACGGTGCAATACGGGGTGGAGGGCAGCAGCACGTTTTTGGAGTGCCAGGCCAGATCACCCCACGCTGCTATCAAATGGCACCTCCACCGAGACAACAGCGACAGGAGGAGAGAGGTGAGGACACACAATTGCATACATATAAAGCAAATGGTATAGATTCAGTATCCTCCTTTTTAGACATACTGGATGCCAGTAATATGAAAGATGATAGTATGATAAAGATAATATGAAAAAGTGGATTTTATTTTTTTATTTAAAAAATTATCTGTAAAAATTATGTAATTAAAATGTATATTTTCAAATATTTGTAGAATTAGATTTTACGTATAGTACAATACATTACGTATAGCATATACATTTATAGTATAATATAGTGTAAACGTAATAAAATATTGTAACTCTCTCTCTCTACACACATATATACATAATGTATAGTATAAAAGTAATAAAAATTTAATTATAATTCAAATACCATTCTATAATGTTTAATATACAGGAATATTTTCTAATATGTAATATATAATATTAAATAAATATAATTGTACATATATAATGATGTTATATATTTATGTTACTATTTATATATTGTGTAAGTACAGTATATAGTAAAAATGTAGTCATTTAATATTTATAATTCTATAATTCAATTTATTTATATATATATATATATATATATATATATATAGGTAGTTGACGTATCAATGTTTCCTATGGTGTGACGGAAAAACGTAAAAAAAAAAAAAATAAAATACCTCTAACACTGAAGATAAACCTCTCTCGTGCTATTTGTAACTCTAAGAATGAAGATACATTTTTCTCATGTCATTTGTATGTTGTGTTTTTTTCTACATTTTTGCATTTTTCACACCATAGGACACAGTCCAATTTTTATTTGTCAGCTACCCATATATATATATATATATATATATATATATATATATATATATATATATATATATATATATATATATAATTAAAAATAAAAATCATAAAAAGAATTCATAATATCATAAAAAATATTGTTTATCCGTATCAGCCAACCATATGCAACAGTAATAGATCAATAAGCAGTCTGAATTACACCTCCAAAATTCATTGCTTTATTTCTCATGGCTGTTTTTGTGTGTTTCTTCAGGTCCGTACCGACGGGCGTGTGATGAAGACAGATCAAGGCTTGCTACTTCGTTCCCTCCAGTCCTCCGACTCTGGCATCTACGTCTGCACAGCCACAGAGAAGAACTTCAAGCACACCTTGGTCAAACTCCAGCTGGTGGTCTTGACCAACCAGGCCGTCAACAACATCCTGGTGGAATCGGGCCATCCGGTGACGTCTTCGCTCCAGTCCAGCCCCTGGACCCCCAGCGCCGGACAATACAAAGACCTTCTGACCATCCTCAGTCAGCCTGAGATGGGCCTCATAAACCAGTACTGCCAGGACTATTGGCAATATGGAGACCCGCTGACGGGGGTCATCAAGGCCAAAGACCTCAAAGAGCTGAAGGAACAGAAGAAACCGCGGAATCGCAGACATCATGGGGACGAGGAGGAGACATGAGGGCGTTTCCGCCCCCCCTTGGCTTTACAGGAAAGACTTCTAAAAGAGGAAAACCTGGAAAAAAAAGAAAAACTTCCATCAAATGAAACCGAACTTTGCAAGCAACAAACGGAATTCCCTTTTAACACATAAAGATGATATCATACACAGTATTTATTGTAGGTTGTATATAGTACCATTCTGTGGATTTCTTTGTACTTAAATAGAAAAATGAATGCTCTTTGTGTATAAGCACCTAACGGGCAAATATTATTGTAATATTATTTTTATTGTCACAACTACCAACGAAACAAAAGAAATTCTCCAATTTCCATCTTCCGGGCATTGACGACTCGTATATATTGACAAACTCATAGACTATGAACTATGTTGAACTGAGATGGGTATGGAAAGAGCAAACGGGGATGAATCTTCCCCCTTGGACTCTTCACACGGAAAGACACATGGGGCAGGAGACGCTGACATCACAATGCACCTCACCACTATTCCCACCCCTAAGTGCATTCTGGTCCCTCATTGGTTACAATGATACACCAGCTCATATTGTCTTCCTAATGTCACTCTGTATGCACAATGCATCTGTTTCATTGCACAAATGTTTAAAGTAATCAAGTTTCATGGCACAATTTTTTGTGACTGTTTTGACTAATGTAAAACAGCTGCTGAGGGCTCTTAGTAAGCTTTTATTGTTTTTTATGCCACTTTTGAAAAGACTAAAAGCACAAACCAACACGCAACGCGATGATGTCATGAATGCACAAATGCGAAAGCACTTCCAGGTCATATTTCACCCATTAAAAAAGTCAATTAAGCCATTCTTTTAAATTTCCACCCATGTTTTATTTTATTTTCAAAGTTAAATTGTTATAACAAAATTAGACAAAAATATACTAATACTAATTTTCTCATTATAGTGAGAATGCAATTTTTTTATGATATTATGATCACAATGCAATTATATTGATATGTCACAATGCAAAACTGGTGACATGGGACTTGTTTTTAAGCAACAATTATATATAATTATATTCCCTTTCATTTTGGGGTGAAATCTGATCTGGTACTGTTTTGTGAGATTCAGCTAATTATGGCACATAGCCTAAATATGAATTTAAATAAACTGGCGAAGGCTACAATATTATAAAAGACGCATCCTGATATATGACACAACCTACATTCATTCTCAAAATGTGTTCACACTGTATAGAGCATTTTATCACAGTTTTAAACTACTTGAGGTCTTGGGAAGCTGGCTTTTCATTGTGTGCATGATTTATGTAGTTGTATTGTAATTACGAAATTAAAGATAGCTACGTTGCAGTTCTTTCTGTTCATATATTTTTATGGTCAGGTCAGTGTTTGACAGAAGGCTGATGATCTTTTTCTGTGTGGCTTATACAGGCAAAACAGAGGGCAACTATTCACCTTAAAACATTGACTAACTGTTTTCTCAACAGTTGATGGTATTGTTACTGTTCCTGCAAAGCACCACATGGCACCAAATCCAGTATGAAGCAGTGTCTTACAGCGAGAGAAAATGGTTGTACAATTTCTTGGTATTTTTAAGATGTGTCTGTAGAAATGTTTGTGTTTTTATTTTGTCATCAGTTTGAGACTAAATGCACAGGTGATGTTACTGTGATAATTGTGTAAATGATTTTCTTTCCCCTCTTGCCGTTGCTGACTAATAAATTAAAGCTCTATATTTTATAGTAATTCAGCCGTTCATTTTTTTTCTTCATCAGCTGATACGTTGATCACAGACTCGTGGGAAGTTTTTTTTTTTTTGTGGAGGAATCCTGGGCTGAAAGGATTGAGGATGGAGTAAAGCTATGTGGGAACAAAATTTCACGATCAAAGCTTTTGCATGCTGACACAGTGGTGGTATTTCTATAGAAATTTAGATGTATCAAACTTTATCCAAAAATGAAAAAAAAAAAAAAAATCTGTCATTTCCTCACCCTTAGGTCATTCTAAACCCGTTTTCTTAAATGCAAAAATTAAAAAAAATGTTAAGCATATATGTTATGACCACTGGCAACTGGCAAGGTCCAGATAGCACTGTAACAGTGATATATGATATTATACCTTTGTGTGAATACCAGACCAAAATAAGCTGTTAATTTATATAAGCGTCTTCGGAGCTAGTGCAGTGTGAGATTTCTGCAGCCTTTCTTATGAGTTTATACAAACTTGAGCTTGTAGATCGTCATTAACACCTAGTGTTCTTTTACGTCTAGGTGCTATACTTTTTTTTTTTTTGCTGATGTGATTATAATTTTTGCATATATGCTTACTGTTCCATCCTTTATCTTTATGTGCTTATCATTAAATCATCATTTATTAAGTGCATTAATGAGATGATTTTATCCATGCAATCACTGAAACAATTGCCCTGGAGTAAGTCTCTCATGTTCTTAGGGCAGAAAGGCCAGCAACTTATGGTTGACCATTCCTACCAAGTATATTTTGTCTGAGTTTCCACTAAAATATCTAAAAATCCCTGAAACAAGATAAATTCATATGAGAAATAACAATGCATAAGATATTAGGACTTGTTTTCCTTTGTGTATTTAGCCTTGTTTATTGTGTAGTGTATTTTTCACTTGTTGATTGTTGTATATAGCTAATAATAATAATAGTAATAAATATAAAATCTGCCAATGTGTTGAGAAAAAAGTTGCATAGCCTATTATTTTCTCTTTATTAAAAAAACAAATACCCCATGTTATTTTCTCTTTTTAAGCAATTAAAAAAAACAAATACCCCAGTTTGAAATGATTGAGATGTATTCGCAACACTAGTTTAAACAAGTGCATTTTATCAGAGAATGCTGATAACTTCTGAAGAGAAATAGTGCAGATAAGTATGAAAGCATGATATTCTGATTCTGAGCTGTTATGGTACTTGAATCTGTAAATATGATTAAAAGATGAATATGAGGCAAAAGTGCAGAATATCACATTATTGCCTGTTTCAGCACATACATGTTTTACCAACTATAAGAGTTTCATTCTCCAGTCTAATGTGAGCATAAGTACTGCCTTTAGTCTACTCTTCAGATGGTGAAATGCATGTTCAATCAAATTTAAATCTCGAGATTGACTGGGCCAATCTAACAGCTTTCATTTCTTTGCCCTGATAAACTCCTTGACTGAACTGTCGGTGTGTTTTGGGTAATTTAACAATGTCCTAACTATCTTTCTGGGTCTGGGAGCATTTCAGTTACATTGCTCTCTATGGAGGGTCAGAAAGCTCCCGGATTTCATCAAATTTATCTTAATTTGTGTTCCGAAGATGGAACGACATGAGACAGAATTAATGACAGAATTTTCATTTTTTCAGGTAAAATATGTGTGTCGAAATGTCAGCGCATTGGTGTAGTTTTCTCAGTGGCTTTACTTGTGCCTGCAGTTACTAAACATCATTCCCAGTGAGGATATACAGCACTTCTGCCTGTCACTGCATTGTTGTTGTTCTCTGGGCACAGCGGGCATCATCATAGGCACTGCATTCAGGCAAAAGAAGATCTCATCATCACTAGCCTCTTTTGTCCCATTTGTGTCCCCCAACAGACAAACCTCTGTCTCTGTCTTATCTGATAGCTCCCATCGTTCCCTGCGTCTGGTGTCTCAGTGCCAGTGGTGGGCATAATCGTAGCAGTGACTGGCTGTTCTCACCCACCGGGGTGATGGATGATTATCGGAGTGAATAGCTGAACACATTGAGGATAGAACGGCTCAGAAACCCACATGCTTATCTTCCCGACCCATCTCAGAGGGGGAAGGAGTGCCATCCTTTCAACATGCCATCATAGGCTGTCATTATTATGGAAAGGCCTCTATTCATGCTTACAAAGTCTTTTGTTCACTGTTTCAAAACCTCTTTATCGGTCTGACATGAAAGCGTCAGAATAACTTTTATCGATTATGTTTTGCCCAAGCAGATGTTTTTAGAAGTGTAGCACTCTGGAAAGAAATGAACGCATGGAATAACACTTTTTAAGTAATTTGATCAGTCTTGAAGGACATTAGGAGAGATGTTTGCTGGTATTATCAGGGTGTGAGATCAGGGACACAGAGGAAGCGATTCCTGGCAAGGCCATTACAACATTCAGAATGTAGGGTAAATCGTGTACAGGACGGCACGTTTGTAAAGTTTTGTGGTCTGGACAGGACATTAGTAGGCCAGTACAGACTCACAGACATCCTTTAAAGTGGTTTAGATGCTGCTGATAAATGTGGATTCATTCTCAGACTTTGAGGTTAAGTGATGCATTGGGCAGAGGATAAAATGTTCTCAGAGAGAGAAGCTTATTACCAGAAGAGAGAGAAGCCTTTGAGAGAGAAGCCTTTGTGCTAATTGTCTGGTTGATATTCTTTGAATATCACATTTACTAAATGATGTAATTATAAATGATGTACTAAATGAAGTGAACCAGCAGAGGGCAAGCTTTACTAAGCCTCTAGGATGCTTGCTTTCTGATGCACTGCAAAGGAGTAGGCCACTGCTATTATAGGGTTCTATGTATTTTCTTTTTTTTTTCTGTGTATGTGTATATTTTTAGAATAAAAGCAGAGGGAATATTCATCTAAAACTCATTATTTATTAAAATTGCGAGTGAGGACAGTGATTGTGAAGTGGGTAATAAATGCCAACTTAAATTTGTGTCTGTTCCTTATAAACCTGTTGTGTATGACCAATACTCTCAAGGCACTGAATATGCATATAGATTTTATTATTTTGTCCATAGCAAGTGGCAAACTCTCAAACTTCAGCCTTATGTGCTTTTCCCTTTTATTTTTATTTTGTGTATGTATTTTTGGTTGGTTCTGTTCATTATGTCCATCCTCTGAATAGTCTCAAAAAGTTTTTATTATTTTTTTTAATAAGTACACAAACAGTATGACCATGTAGGCCAATGTGCCTATATCTATCTATCTATCTATCTATCTTACACATACATATCTATATAGATTGTTTAACTGTTGCATTAACACATTAATTGTCATACCTTATTAGGAAGTATACAGTGCCAGATAAGATTTTGTTAAATGGAAAATAGGGCTCCTTTTCACTACAAAAATCGTTTTGCCTATTTAGTTATCATATACTTATGTATATATATTGAAGGCCCAGACTTGCACAGGTTGGCATTGATTGACTGGTGGAGTTGATTAATATTTTGCCATTCACTGTAACTTCACATTCTCATTCTCCCAATGCCATTTACAAAATCCAAGTCAAACAGTATTTCTTCACTTCCTATATATATATCATTTCCTTATAGGACATATACAGACATGGCAAATATTAATAGACGCTGAGAAGAACAGTGTCAACAAATAACTTCAGTTAAGGGTGAGTCTGACACAATGTTCCTCCATGCCAAATAATTACTCTAAGAGCCCTGTGCAGATGCTATTCCAAGACTGTTAATGTAACTCTACTTTTAAAATAAGACATGGTCTTCTTTCAGATTTTTGACAACATATTTAATTCTCAATGTCTTGCATTAAAAGTAATAGTTGTTGGCTTCATGGAGCATGTAACATGCAGCATATAAAAATATGACTACTAATGGATGATCATTCAGGATGTGTTTATTTTGAAAGCATGAAAGTCAGTTGAAGAATACAGAGGTTACAGTGGAGAGAGGCCAGTCCTCAGTGTATTCACAGGTTCACAGTCTAGATGACCACACTGAGAAGAACATCAGAGAGAATGAGGAAATCAACAGACATCGAACACCAAAGGCAATAGTGAAGCACTGTTAAAAAATTGCTTTGAATTGTGTAACACAGTATCTAGCTGCGGTTTCAGTATACATGAATGCTATAAAAATCTTTTTCTTTTTTTTGTCTTCAAGACCAACATGAAACATTACTTACCACTCTTTTTATTTTAGGTCTTTTATATGAAATCAAAGACAAAAAACAGCATCTCAAAGTCTCTGAGTAAATAGAACGAATAAAGGTATGGGACAGATTTTAGAAAGGAAATATTTTAGAAGATAAAAGAAGTTAAAGATACAAAATGACAGTGACACTTGTGAGATCCAAAGTATATCAAAGCTGACTTCAGTAGAAACCTGTGACAGCCCATGCTGTGCATCATCTTCAAATCAATAGACCACTGACGGCATAATTGCATATCAAGGCCTTCTTCAGTAAAACCTCCACTGACTCCTGTGATGTTTAGAAAATTACAGCATGTCACCACTGCACAACAATTACAAATCGTTGGCCACCGGAGGGCAAATTTCGTTACTGTTTTTGTTCACCTATATGAAATAATTGTACAATAGGTGCACTGGCTTCATCTGTCCTGTGTAATCCTGAGCTTCTCACCCTTCACTGTCAAATTAAACGGAGGACACGCCAATCAGAAACTGAGTGTTCACATGGACACTGACATTGAGAGTAGCATCACAGTATCGCAGTTGTAGACTATTGCTCATATTAAGAGGTCGACCGTTTCGTTTTGCTTTCATTAAGCTCTTTTAATCCTACATCACCTGCCATTTCTCTGTGCTAAAATTGAAATATGTTATATGAAAACAACCCATCAATGTATACTGAAAACAAAACATCAGTCTGTTCATGTAAAAATCATGACAGCATAAAATGAGTTCTAAATCTACCGTAGAACGCATCGACTAAGAAACGAATCAGTACTGCCATCATGAGTAACAGACGGTAAACTCCACACACTGGTGAAGCGTGAATGTTTAATGAGATAGATCTGTGTGAAAGATGAGGTGTCTGTTGCTGACAGTAGACATTTCTATAAAATAAGACAAGCTATAAGGCTAAAATCTTAAATCGTTAAGGTTAGGGTTTGGTTAATAGGGCTAGACTTAATTAGGATCATTAGTGTTTAAGACTATTTGCTTTAGGCAGGAATATATCTAACCAATGTAGAGAGCTGCAGGGAGGATGTATTTTTGTAACCCAACTTAGCATCACCCTGGTTCCCTTGACGAACAGCCAATAGGATTTTAGTTATTGCAGAAATAAACTTTGTGACCAACGAGTTTATGATTCTTACACGTTTTGTTCCAAGATAATCCCGAACACAACATTTATGGATTTTGAAACCTAAATTCAATCACCAGAAATAAAAACCACGGTCACACAACTTTTCTCTGTCTCTGTCTTTGAGTTGGAAAATTTGAGTCCAGAAAAACTAAGAGTATAAACAAGTTTTCCTGTTTGGCTTGATGATGGTTTAACCACTTGTTAGCAATTGCCTTTTAAGGCTTAAATTCTTAACTTAAAATCTTAAAATCTTAAATCTTACTCTGGCATGTAACCAAAATCCATTCAAAAATCCCAAAGTGCAAAAATACTAATTCATTCCTGCAGCACATGGGAATTTTTTTGTAATCTGAACATGCCTTTCTTAAAAGAAAAAAAAAAGAGTTTTTTTTTAAAGGGGGGACAAATTAAGTAATAGATTGCTTTGAAACAATCTGTATCATATTTAGCGCTAAATAAATAAAAGTGACACTTGACAGGAATAAGTAAATATCTGATCCCTGTTTCATATATGGAATTTTAAAAAAGATAAATATATATAATTTATGCTTTATAATTTTATGTTTAAGTCTAAGAAATTAAATATCTCAGAATATGTTCAAATGCATTATAGATTAGTAAAGGGAGATACAATGAAAACATAAATGTAAGGATTAATATATTGAAGGGTAGCACATCTATGCCTCAGATGAAATTCTATTGAAAAAAAAATCACTGTGTGTGGCTATGTACTTTTAAAATGGACAAGTATATTATTACTCAACACATGTACAATGTATGGAAATGAGTATATAATACATGATAAGAACAAATAACATTTTCCACTGTTCATGTGGCTAGCTACCATGCAGATTTGAGGTATTTCTTATGTTTACCTACTCTGCTCCATTTATTGGGCCACATGTCTCAACCATTAAAATGCCATTATGAGATGAATTTAGCCGCCTTAGTTGCTGCCGAAGTATTTTTCATATAAATCCCCTTAAACTGATGACAACATTTCATGAGAGCGTGTTCGATCAAGACATGAAATATCCATGTAAAGCTGAAGCTGAATGTGGCAGTTATCTGGTGTCATAAACAGCAGATTTGGAAAAGCATGCTGTTCTTGGCTACGTCTAATCTACAGAGGTTAGTAAGCTATTTACAGAAACTATACATCGCACACGAAGCTGTGTATCGGTGCTCCTGCTCAAGATGGATGTCAACAAACTGCAATGCAATAAAATAAAAAAAGTACTTTTGTAAAATGAGGCCTGCTTTGATCATCTATCCTAAAACATGTATGCAGATCGGTGCTAAAGTTTCCAATCTTGGCTTAATGTAAGCAGAAAACAGCTTTTTTTCTTCTTTTGCGCAAAGTTAAAGTGGCCAGAGCCTTCGATACACGTCACACAGCTTTGTGATTCAATAGAAAACAGATGCTTGCTGGGAAATGTTTTAGAAGTCGGCTCACGTTGGAGTGTGTTGACATTAATGCTATGTGCTGCGGGATCAGTATTAGCATGCTTGCTGCTTATGTACAAGTGTGTGGGATCTAAACGCAGGTGGGAGAGAGGTAGCAAGATTAACCGCTCTGTTCCTCCCCTGTGTCTGATGGCAGGGGGGCTAAAGCCTCTCCGTTGCATCGCGATGTAGGATCGGGCTGTTCGGGAGCTGGGGCGTGAAGAACAGGCTCAGCTGGTGGCTGGGCGGCAGCGGCCGCTGCTTCCACGGCAGGGGCTTCTGTGCTCGTCGAGTTGCTTTCAGCGGTACTCGATGGGGCTGTGGAGGCCTCCGACGGAGCTTGAGGGTTTTCCTGAGCCCCTGCTGCAGGGTTGGGCGCACCAGGTGCTGCTCCTGCTGCTGCTGCCGATGCCGCCGTCTGATGCTCTGGTGCCCTGAGACGCTTCATCATCGTGGTGACCCGTACCGCTTTCTACAGGGAGGTGGAAATCCAAATTTAATTTGGACAAGCTCAACTTCTTAACACGAAAGCGTGAACTTCATCTAGAAATTACCTTCCACTTAGCTTTAGCAAAGTTCTTCTCGATTTGTGCACACACATTTTCCTTGATGTTCTTGTCTGATGCAGCATTTCCAGATATCCTTTAATGGTAAAAGAAAACTTATTATATGCACTGGAAACTTGTTTTTAGATAGAGTAATGTTCAGAAGTTTGGGGTAAAAAAGTTTGCTTTATTTAAAGAAACACTTTGGTTCAGTAATGATTCAGCATTAAGTTGATCATTGATCATTAAGTGACAATTACACTATTACAAAAAACTTTTAAACTTTATAGTCATCAAAGAACCCTGAAAAATAAAATAGTAAACACACTGTAAAAAAAGAAAAAAAAGAAGTTGAGCCAACTTTAGGCAACCAGCTTCAGCAGATTTTTGAGTTTTCTCAACTTATTTTTTAGGAAATTTCTCAACTTTTTGTTGTATAAACTTAAAACAAGAAGTTGTGAAAACTCAAAAATCTGCTGAAGCTGGTTGCTTTAAACTTTTAAGTTTGCCCAACTTTTTTTTTTTTTTTTTTTTTACAGTGCATCATCTTGGGCAGCAAATCAGCATATTAGAATGATTTCTGAAGGAACATGTGACACTGAAGACTGGATGATGCTAAAAATCCAGCTTTGCATCACGGGAAATTAAACATTTTAAAATCTATTACAACAGAACACGTTTATTTTAAATTGTAATATATTACACAATATTATTGTTTTTACTGTAATTCAATAAATGCAGCAAGGTAAGCATACAGTAAGAGACTACTTTGAAAAATAATACAAAGGTTTATGTAAACCAAACTTTTGAACAGTGGTGTATTTCATGCGCAAAATTTTCTCTCAGTAGTTAGGAATGCCAATATATTGAATGACTGAGCTACACTTTATTTTAAGGTGTCATTGTTACAGTGTAATTATACATTTTAAGAACTGAGTAATATGAATTAATTACATGTTCTTACCATATGGTTAGGGTTAGGGTTTGGTTTAGGGGTTACTTGCATGTAATTATGCATAATTATTTGTTATTATAATAGTAAGTACATGTAACCTGTGTAACACACCTTAAAATAACGTGTTTCCTGTAATTGTCAGGTATATTGATACTATAAGTACCATTCATGGTTGATGGCTTCTTGTGCAGTCAGTCTCTGATCCTGGTCCACCTCCATAAGACGTGACACTAAGTTTTTAGCTGCAGATTGACAAAATGGCAGATGTAAACACAAATAAACTGTCACATCCTTTCTTTAAAATCAAGGTTTACATAAGACAAGTTTGTGCTCTACTAAGCATGTGAGATTTTATCAGTATTCTTCACTAACAGTACCGGAGTCTGAAATTTCATCCCAGTATGGTGAGTCAAACTCATAGTCTCCAGCAAGAATCTTCCGGAAGAGGTTCTTGTCATGGTTTTCATAGTCATCATCATCTGTTTCATCATAGAATGGAGGATTTCCGGAGAGGCTGTGCATGAGATGAGGGAAATCATTATAAACAGTGAAAAGAATCTGGGTAATGGTACTCTCATGCCCACACAGATCCCTGACATGCATTTTGCACATAAAATTAGCATAATATTGGCAGTTTTTATCATTGTACAGATTTTGTAGAGACCGCAGAAACACTGTGTGAATTAGATGACTCTGACCTATTAACAAGGTATCATCGGTTTTGCATTTACTCCTCAGACAGCACATTCTAGTCAATGTGGGTGGTTTTTGGCCAGAATAAGGTACAATGTGGACCACACTTCAGCTGATAATCAAATGTCTGGCTGTGGAAGACTAAGTTAAATGCTGTCTGTAAATGAAGGTATTAGGAGCTCCTGGTTTTGGTTTACAGGAGAATACACTCACAGTATGTACATGATCACACCAAGGGCCCAGCAGTCCACAGGTCGGCCATATCTCTGTCTCCCAACAACCTCTGGGGCTGGTTTAAAAAAAAAAAAAAAAAAAAAAGAACAAGGACAAATAATTAAAAAAAAACAAAAAACATAATGACTCTGATTACCATAGTTTGCTATTCTAATTTTAACAAATGCATGCCCATGTAAACAGAAATCTTGTAAAACA
This sequence comes from Tor tambroides, assembly GCA_021397915.2. NCBI lineage: Eukaryota > Metazoa > Chordata > Actinopteri > Cypriniformes > Cyprinidae > Tor > Tor tambroides. Next base: position 35,679 of record JAFVLL020014851.1, on the reverse strand, counting down.
AAAAATGTTGTTGTTCATCAATAAAGACCATCTGTTGCAACTGGCCCCATGAGTGTTTAAAGAGGTTTTGCCTGTTTTGAAGAGCTTCTTACCCAGATACTCTGGGGTTCCACAGGGCTCCTTGATGAGTCCATTCTCCAGTTTTGCCAGATGGAAATCACTGATGACTATTTTCGAATGTTTCAGTCGGTTGTAATACACCAGATTCTCAAGCTAGAGGGAGTGAGAATGACAAAATGACACGATGCTTCGTCAAATTCCTTTTCTCAAAACAGACTTTTGTTTGTGTGTCAAGACAACTGATGTAAAAAAAAGTAACATTCTACAGCAAAATTTAGGAACGCTATTTACTGAACAATACATTATAAGAAGGGCTTGACATTAACTTTTTTGCACACCAGCTACTGTGGTTAGTGGTTTTCCAAATTTTCTAGCCACTCAGCATTTTCACTGGCCACAATTTTGTTGTTGGGAAATTAGTTTTATATGACTTAAGTTACTGCTGTAACAGGGCTGACGAGACGTGAGACGTGCGGATCCATTCGCAAAGCTTTATTGACAAACATGGTCATACAGGCAGGGTCGGGAGACAGCAAACAGGTGTGGCAGAGATAAGACACAGAGCAATCTGTGGAGCAAGCGTGGGTCGACGATCAGCGTACAGTATCCAAAGGGGCTAGGCAGAGAGATAATCCAGGAAACAAGGGCAGGGTCAGACACGGCAAGATAAACACAAGGCAAGGCAAGGCAAGGCAAGGCAAGGCGAGACTAAGACTAAGACAAGGCTAACACGGGATGGCACGGTAAAGCAGCTAGCTCTAGGAGAGTGCTATACGCAGATCAATACACGGCACTGAGACTGAGAATGTCCATGGTTTAAATAGTGTGTGTGATTGGTGAATGAGAGTCAGCTGTGCGTGATGAGTGCAATCAGCTGTCAGTGCAATGGGTTGTGGGAAATGAAGTCCAGTGTGCAATGTGGTGTAAGAGTCCGTGTGGTGAGTTAATGACTTCTGGTGGCGAATTAACAGAAGAGCAAGGCCAGGATTCGTGACAACTGCATACTAAAATTTATTTACATTTTTTTTTCTAGGTAGTTTTTTGCCTAATTAAAGGGCATTTTTTAAATTAACAATTTCACTTAATCTAATAAGACAATATAGGGCTGTTACCAATCAAATGAAATCAGTATTAACAAAACCTATCTTTCCACTGCAGAAGAAACAGAAGCAGCTGAAGTGGCATTTAGATGCATTTACACAGTTTAATGAAGCTGAAATGTGGATGAAGGCATTTAAACTGCAAAATTATAACAACATAAATAATGTTATGAGCTTGGTGTTTTAAATCAGTTTTTTTAAAAATATATAAATATAAAATGTTGGAAAAAATGCAAAGATAAGCTACTGTAGACTACTCTTAAATATGAAAGAAAACCGCCAGTAGGTGGCAGCAAGTGACTGTCTTCATGAGTGAGTCATTGAGGCATTCACTCAAACAATTCCTTCAGATGGCTGATTCATTCAAGAACAATGCAAGTGTCTTTATGAATGGACCACTGAATCATTGACTCAAATTAATAATTAAAAAATGCTGAATCATTCAGTAACCATTCAGTAACAAAACACCGCTGTGATGCTCAGAGATGCAGACTGTTTTCCTGTGATCTTAATTTGGAACTATTTTCATTAAAGTGCCCCTATTATGGATTTTTGAAAATTACCTTGCAGTGTGTAACACAGCTCAAAGTGAATGAAAACATCCTGCAAAGTTTTAAATCTGAAATTGCACCATGTATAAAGTTATCATCTCTCAAAAGAAAGAGTCGACTCAGAATCATTGAAACGAGTTGTTTTTAAAACGAATCCCAAACCGTTTCATGTTGACGTCAACATGAAACATTAGCATATTGCCCGCCCATAGCATATTGTTGGTCTTTGCGTCAGTTTGAATAAGAATAGCGGAGTGGAGCGGTGTGATTTTGACTGGAGCGAGGAGCGGATTTTTTAAAAGTCGGAGCGTTGTGGTTTTCACTCGCTCCAAGAGCGCTCCACCACCACTTCATCATGAGTACAATTCATGCCAACGACCCATATTATAACTGCATATTTTGCGATAATTCACGTTAAACATATTTAGCAAGCTTGACAGAGAAGGATCACTCAAATCAGAAAGAATGTGAAGGCTATGACGGCAATGGACATAAGCGGGAAGTTATAGTTCTCAAGGAATTTGTTTGTTCCTTCTAGATACTGAATATTTTCAGCTGAAAGCATAATTTAAACAAGTATTACAACACTTATTCACACACAATCGCTCTCTCAATAATGCATTCAAAAAAATGTAATCTTACAGTGCTACTTCATCTGTATCCGATTTTGAATGAGCTGAAATCTGTAAGAAATGCATTGATCCGTAGGTAAAATAACTGACGAACACGTACTGTTATTTTCATCACAAAAAAAAAATTGCACTGCAAAAAGCAGCAATTATACCTTTTAATGCTGACAACAATGTTATTAGCTTGTCATGTGGTAGGAAAAAAGTTTGCACCCTAGTGTTCCAATAAGCCACTTTGAAACTCTCCTGTTATTTATTTTATTTTTTAATATACGTTATGAACAGAACTGTGATATTTCAATCATACTGAAATACTTTAGACACGGAGCGAAGGCGGAGCGGTATTTCTGATACCAGTGAACGAGGAGTGGAGCGGGAGCAGGAAATGGTGAACACGGAGCGGAGTGATTATTAAATACTCGGAGCGGGGAGGGGAAATTGTTGACGCTCCACTCTGCTCACATACTCTGGTCTGAATGAAAATGCAAATTCATTCTTTGCCACTAGGTGTCGCTTTTGGAGCGGTAAAAATAGTTTCCCTGGTAACGCTGTACACAAAGCAGCACTATGCTCACAAACATTGCTTTATCAGGCATTACAGGCATGATGAAATGGAAATGAGACCAATCAGACCAATCACCACAGATTAGAGTCACGCAAAGGAGGGGTTTGGAAAAATGAATCGTTGAGCGAATCGTTTGGGAGTCGCTGAGCAAATAAGGTAAAAATAAATGCATATTATACAGACAATGAAGTGTTTTTTGACCTGTTGTTGGGGACTCCCAAAACCAAAATATGAACCTTTCATTACCCATAATAGGGGCACTTTAACCAAAAACAGTCAACATTGACAATATTGTACTAAAATGTATATTAACTACTTGTTTGAATTCTTGTATAAAATCATTGTCAAATTTGCAAGTTTTCAGAGAAAACTTCACTCTCTTGGTTGTGTTGCTTAACTAGGCTATATGTTATAAATATAAAAACTAAGTTACATTTTTATGTTTCTTCTGTGTGCAGTTGCGTTCATATATTTTGATTTCTCCATGAGCTTGTTTCACATACAGACAGGCTGTGTGAGCCTCAACTGGCATGACCTCGTTACTGTTGATTATCTATTATCAATTGCTGTTTACACCAAATGTAATAAAATCAGAATCATTCTCACCAAAATTTCGGTGCTTCCGTCGCAGCTCGCTACTCTAAATTAAAGTATTTGGATGATGACTGGTGATCTTTTATATGTTAATGACATTAATTAGGAATCATTTACAAGGCAGAGAGCTGAAACCATTCGGTTACGCGCAAGTTCAAGATCATTTGTGATTCATAAATTTCACATCTGAAAGAGAGGCGCACGTGCATTTTCTGTGCGCATGTTCATTCTATGAATCACACGTACCCATATTTGAGAGATGATCATAAGATCAAATTTAGGATGGTTTCTGCACAACATTTTATAAATGAGGCCCCACTGTTTGATTATTTTAACAGCTAAAAGTCCTGATACATGATATTGATACTTTTAAGTATTTTCCCCCTTGTTTTCCAGTAAAAATATCATCGTTTTCTTTTACAATTGGCAAATTATTTCCTTTCTGTATTTTAGACACTAACTAAATGTTAGTAGATTTATGCTTAAATCAATAAAGCACAATTTGCCAATAAGCAAATAAAAATAAACTAAATTTAATTTAAAATCTATTTTACTTGAGAAGCAAACAACTTTTTCTAATGTTTGAAGCTTAACAAGAAAATTTACTGAAGAATTTACTAAAAAATTATATCATTTATATTAACAGCAAAAAAAAAAAAAGAAAAAAAAAGGATTTTTGAGATTGGAGATCTAAAAAAAAAAGTTATTAATTTGGATTACTTTTAACAACAATAAACAAACAGATCTGATATCATTACACAAAAAATGAAAGTGCGTCCCTAAAATTTAGATTAAAAACCAAAACAGAATTGTGTGTCTTGTGTGGAAGTTTTTAGGTATTAGGGTTAATTAATTATGAACTAGATGACCATCAGAGGGCGCTGTGTGGTGTACCTTTAGGTTCCTATGAACAATCTTCAGGCTGTGCAGGTAAGCAACTGCCTCCATCACCTGTCTGATAACATTGCTGGTGTCCCTCTCAGAATAATAGCCTTGATCCAGAATCCAGTCAAATACCTCCCGACCTGTGGCTCTGCAAGAAAACACAACATGCTGAGCTGCTTTTTCTGTGCAATTATGAATTATTCACACCCTGCTTTAAATTTTGGCACCTTCAAAAGCTTTACTTGATCACGCAGCTGTAGCAGACGCAAATCATCCAGTCCACGCCACACATACAGCGTACAGCAGGGACGAGGCATTAAAATAATGAATGCAAATCCAAACAGACAGGTAGGAATGTGACAAGGACAAGGTGGTATAATCGTGCTAGGACAGTCTGAGCACAGGGTTTATTTCTGTTATGTCTCAGGCAACAGTAGCAGCAGCTTTAGCCTCTTGAAGTCAGTATCAACATGATTAGAAGGGAACCTTTGTCGCCAAACAACCTTTGCCAGAAGAATTTGTTTTCTGCAGCTTTTCTCAGTCTTTTGCAGCTATGCATTTGGTACCTGTATGTTGCCTGAGAGACAGGTGGCAGCTTTCAAAAGCTTCTTCAAATATTACCAGTGATGGGCAGTTGCGCTAGTAGTTTAACTACATTTCTCAGTAGCGTGGTGGTAGCGTCGCTGCTTTCTGAATCAAATAGCTTTTCAGTAGCGAAGCTCTATTTTTGATCAAGTAGCGCAGTAGCGTCAACAAAAGCTAACGTTACATTTTCCAAAGCATTTCTGAAACTCAAGCTCAAATCGGAAATATAACTGCTATGGATCACTGACGCCACCGCCACTAAAACTCGTAACGCCATTGGCTCCTCAAACTGTCAGTCAAACCTTATTATTCCTCCCACCTGTCTCGTTAATGAAGTGCGGCGCACAGTTTAGAGCATCTCAGCTTGTTTGCTGTCTGAAGGTAAATAAAGAACTGTTGATTGAGTAAGTACAGCGTTTTCTTTATTCAAGAAACACTATATTTATAAGGGAGTGTCTATTTACACTAAGTGCAAATAGCCCGCCTTGTTGGCAAAGGCTATTTACACTAACTCCGCCCACCAACGTGTGATTGGGATAGTCAACATTGAAAAAAGACACTCCTTTTACATCAGTTTCAGTGGCATAGATAGTAAGGCGTGTGCATTTTGACACGATCGACCCAAGTTCGAACCTGCCTTTTGCCGAACTTTTTTCTCCCTTTTCAAATCTAATATCGCATCGGAAAGGCATTTATTTTCAATAAAAATGAAGGAAATAATCAAAAAGTTGAAAATAAAGTATCAGTTCGGGTAGGTGTAGGGAGGGGTTTGTCCCAATAAGGTTGCATCCATTTAATAATTTAAATTAAAATTATAATTTACACTCAATACGTTATTATTGCGTACTGTTTTATAATGTACTACAATACTGAGGTGCAGATAATTGCCACTATTTGCAATAAGTAGTATATAAATAGCAGAAACTCTTGCTATTTTAACATAGTGTAAATAGAATCTATAGCTATTTGCACTTAGTGTAAATAGCATATAGTTAAAAATACTGCTATTTTCACTTAGTGTAAATAGAATCTAATTGCTATTTACACTTAGTGTAAGCACTGAATCTTTTGTAATATGATATTTTGGCCAAATAACAGAAAAAACTGCCACATAGCGACAGAAAACTATAACCTGCAAGTTCATGAAAACGTAAATACGATGCACGTACTGCCTCTGATGTGGCGGTATAATGATGGGGAAAAAAACATGCTGGTCAAAAACTTCGTATTTGAACTTGATTTTAATATAATGACACATGCAACGATGCAAATAAACGTAGCCTATCTGTAGGCCTATACATTTATATGGTAACACTATGCAATAAGATTTCATTATATTAACTAACATGATGAACGAATAATGAACAATACATTTATTACAGTAGCCTATTTATTAATCTTTGTTAATGTTAGTTAAGGAAAATACAGTTGTTCATTGGTGGTTCACATTAGTTCACAGTGCATTAACTAATGTTAACAAACACAACTTTTGATTTTAATAATGCATTAGTAAATGTTGAAATTAACATTAAGATAAATGCTGCAGAAGTATTGTTCATTCTTAGTTCATGTTAACTACACTAGTTAACTAATGAACCTTATTGTGAAGTGTTACCCTTTGTATAAATATATCTGTATATAATAAACCCACAATACCAACTAGAGGTTTCCGGCCTACAGCAAGCATTTATTTTGCTTATGTCACAATATAAGGTAAATCTGGTCCTGTACATGATACTGATTTTTGTTGACAAATTGGTTTGGGACAGTTGTTGAATAAACAATTAACCTGAACTATTATTCCTATCTATCTGCTTGACTGACAGTTTTATTGATCACTGAGAGAGCATTGACTTGGTATGATGTTGGTTCAATATAAAAATGATTAAAAAAAAAAATAGCTCAGATGTAGTAAACTACTTTTGCCATGTTACTGTAGTTTAGCTTGCTACATTTCCCAGGGCTGTAGCTTTAGTGTAGTGAAGCTTCATTTAATGAAGGGTAACTGTTAGCTTAGCTCACTACATTTCCCAAGTAGCTTGCCCAACACTGAATATTACTATGACATATTATTAGGACATATAGAGTGACAACTGATATTTAAATGCATTTTATGTAAGTAGTCTGCTAAACTGTTATAAAGATTAATGATGGGAAGATCGGATCATTTTATTGACTCGGATCTTTGAATCTCGTTCATCAAAATAAACAAATCTTTTTTTAAGTCATTGTGTTCATTTCAGCAGTGTTAATAGCCAAATTGCACGACACATCTACTTGTGCGGCATTTCGAATAAGACTGTTAATGCAATAAAACTATTATGCAACCAAGGCCAGATTATGAGAAACAGAAACAATTAATTCATTGTTGCAGATTATGCAGTCTGTTAGTTTCCCTCACCTCCCGATCTGTATCGTTCTTTCTTTTGTCACGTCACATCCCCGTAAACAGAAGCTACTGTATGCAGTCTGTACTGGAAACAGAAATGATTAGTTCATCTCTCGAGTGTTCGGGTTCAAGACGTTCTTTCCCAGCCCAATAGGATACAATGCTAAGCAGTCCCAGAAACAGATTTGATTAGTTCATCTCTCGAGTGTTCGGGTTCAAGACGTTCTTTCCCAGCCCAATAGGATATAATGCTAAGCAGTCCCAGAAACAGATTTGATTAGTTCATCTCTTGAGTCTTTGGGTTCGAGTCGCTCGTTCTTTTGTCACGTGCTGTTATTATTAACTCATTTCTCTATCACATACTGTTGTCACGTCATATGACAAAAGAATGCACGACTCAGACCCGAAGACTCGAGAAGTGAACTAATCATTTCTCTATCCGGTACAGACTGCATAGCACCTATAAAGCTGTCACGGAATGAAGAAATGACTCGAGAGGTGATCTAATCATTTTTGTCTCCTGTAGAACCAACAGGATGTTGCACAGAGGCGGAGCGTGCCATGGGGACTTCGGGCAAAAATGCCACTAAATCGGACAAAAATGCCCCTGCACAAACAAATTAAATCTATTACGTCTGTTGCTGACAGAGTGAAAATGAGTAGGCAGTGTCGATTGTGGAATTAAATTAAGATCTGCTCATGTTGCACCGTATTTCATTTTAGGTGTTTTTACAGTGTTGTGCATTTTAACCAATCACACACAATTCTTTTGAGCTTTGGAATGCAATGGCCAATCAGAGGCGTTCTGATGAGTCATCACTGAAACTCATCAGTTTTGAGTGCACGTGCGTTCTCTGACTGAATTCCGGACTCTTGCGAATTCTCTCATCATAAACAACAAAGGACAGATGTATGTACAATGTAAATAAGAGATTCATACAGCTTCAGTGATTATGACGGTAGTTTTTTTTTTTGAGAGTGCGATAACTCGCGATAGATCAAAGTTAGTGATAATGTATAATTTATTTGCTGTTTGAATAACCGTGGAAAGGAAACATTATATAGCCTAATTATCAATTTCTAATGTTTTTATTAAATTGTAATCATGTTAAATAGAAATTCAGTCCCATTAAACATTACTAGCCTACATGATACCCATGTCTGGTTCTTGCCTAAAAAGACGGGTTTATGATGTTTAATACATTTGGCTGTTTTTAGCCTTACCCTGGAGTTGGTTCACCCTCCGCCTATGATGTTGCATATGCACGGTCAACACGAAATGAACGAATCTCTCGCTGAGACGACTCATCGTTCTCGAGTCATATTAAAGGTTAGTTCAAACTGAACAATTCATTCATGAATGAAACATCACTAATAAAGATCTCAGTGCCTTACATTACAAGCTACAGTGTAAGAATTTCATCTTACTTTTTAGTCAGCAACTGCACCAAATTGCATATTTTTGCTTAGTTTTCTCTGAAAAAAATTAGTTTTTTCCTCCTCAAGTATCAGCTCCATATTCTCACTATATACATACGGTATATGAGATTATACAAAAAACCTGGATGCATCAAATATGATACTCAATACAAAAACACATATGCAGATTTTTTTAAGATTCTTTTTTATATTTTGTTTTTTATATTTGGTTAAAAAAACATTTAAAAAATGTGGTTATTTCATGTCAGGCTTTATATGGTTAGTAATTCTTTTAAAGTTGCATACTGAAAAACTTCAAACATTTTTCGTCCCATTGCTTCTCATTTGTAATTTTATTCTTTTTTGAGGGAATGTTTATTTAATGTGAAAATACTTAAAGGTCACATTCCTTTTGACTTAAAATTGATAATTTGCATTAATATTTAACTTTTTAAATAGTTAAGTAAAATATTTTGTATGCTGAAGAATAAATTGGAACAGTAAATTCACTGGTATTGGTACCAAGTACAGAAATCATTAAACTCCTAAAAAAAAAAAAAATCCTCTGAAACGGATTTGAGGACTTACAGCTCAAGGAACAGGTAGTACTCTTTCCGGGTCTCGTAGACATCGACTAGCTGGAGGATGTTGGGGTGTTTCACCCTGGGGAGGAGAGATGGACAATCAGTTAGGAGACAGTTTGTGGCACACAGGAGGTTGATACACATGTAGCTCTGTGCCCAGATTTATCCCGGCCTGCCATCAACCCCACACTCGTGCCCCATCTGCCACTGTAGAGTCATCCAATGCCAGACACACACGCCTGCATCCCTACTATTTGCATTTCACATGGATTCCTTTATCCGCTATAATCATATTTAATTAAACAACAAATGTCAGTATTGTCATTAATGCTCTGTGGCTGAATCACATCAGTTCAAATCAACATTTATGTATACATGCTTTATGTAATTGCTTTCAAGTATATGCCAGCCTGAGGATGCAGCTTCCCATGGTTTCTTCTTCATCTACTAAATCTGTTTTTTCTTGCCACTGCCGGCATTGGCTAATCACTGGAGTGTTCGTAACACATTATTCTTATTTTAAAGTAACTTTTCAGCAATATGTATTATGAAAAAGCCCTATTTAAATAAATTGAGCTAAACTGAATAGTAGATGTAACAAAGTTTGCAAGAAACTTCCCTTAAAGCATATTACATTATAATTCCAGCACGTATAATCGTATAATTTAATTCATTATGTAACACGGACACTATAAAGAAGTGTTTCAGAATTTTGTAAAGGTGGTTATGTCAGCCAACTTTTAAATTAAGAAATTAATACACTGATTATGCTTTGAAGACACTAATGTGCTCTTATGCCAGCAGTAGAGAGGGGAACTAAAGGTGAACCATAAAAAAAGCTCATTCTAAAAGTGACATTTCTTTTATGTGTTATTCATGAGCTGTTGTGATTTGTGAACGGGACGCAAACGCAGCAATGCAGGATCAAAGTGACTCAGAAGATCAGCCTTTTAGATGCAGAATAATCATATATAATCATACACTGTGCAAAGCATTTATATCTAATATCTTAAGCCTTTGACATGTTTGGTATATTTACATTTACATTTACATTTAGTTATTTAGCAGACGCTTTTATCCAAAGCGACTTACAAAAGAGGACAATAGAAGCAATCAAAACCAACAAAAGAGCAACAACATGCAAGCATATGACAAGTCTCGGTTAGCCTAACGCAGTACACATAGCCAGGTGTACTGCATTTAACAAAAAGCATTTAACAAAATGCGTTGCACCATTAGGCGTTTCATATACTTTCCAATCTTTTGAGATGACTGAAAATCTCAATAATGAACACAGGCTATACGCATAGCTTCACAAGCCAAGAAGCTTTTTGTTGAAACTCACTGTTGTTTCACTTTTTACTAAATCAAAAAAAAAAAAAGCAATTTGCAAGCTATTTTAGTGCCATTAAACTGAATATGTTATTCAAATCAAGCTTATGTAATACAGCTAGACTTTTGCGCTCACATATTTGCATTGGGCAAGTTTCAGATCTTATGCAGTGAAAATAAATTATTAATAAATTGCATCTATCGCAATTTGTCTAACACATTCAGCACTGCAACTGATTTAAGAAAAAGAAAAATCACTTTTATGCAGTCATGGATGTGACAAAAAACCAACTCGAGCTTCTGCAGCACACAAATCATCCTAGAGGAACAACAGTCTTTAATAGAGCTTTAAGAATCATTATTCATAAATGAAATAAATATGATTCTCCTTAAACCAAATGAAATCAAAAGAGCAGATCTGAGGACAGCAGAGGAAGTCCCATTCTATAAAATGATTGTTAAGGGTTTTTGAAAAAAAAAATAAAATAAATAAATAACTATATGTAACTCACATCTTTAGGATGATAATCTCGTTTTTGGCAGCCTTCCGCACCTTTCTTCCATCTTTCTTCAGGAATTTTTTGCAGGTGTACATTTTCAGTGTGTTCTTATCCTTCGCCCTGAAGATCTCACAGAACTCCTCCCTTGAGAAGAAAGTGATTTTATTGCACTAATTACATTAGAATTTAGAGTGAAATTAAGGAATAGTACACACAAAAATGAACTTTCTGTGAATTACTGTATTAAGTCTTCATACACAGCTAGAATACTCTATTCTAATTAATCAGCCACATTATTCGGTAAAACGTTTTCTCTAACTTTCCTACAGTGTACTAGTCTCTCATAACACTACACAGACTCACATAATCAAATTAATTCAAATCAATATTTCATATCTCTTTATATATTTATTTGGTAAGTAGCAGTATAATTAGAGGGATAATGCACAGTCAGTTGATTATCATCACAAAATAAACCCCTTTGGGATGATACAAGAGCCATTCTGGATATATTTTGTGATAATTGCTGGCTGACTGCACATTATCCCTTAAAAAAAAGTACCTTCAAGAACAACTTCTGCAACTTACATGCAAAAATAAAAGGAAAGGATTGCAAAAAACACATTTTACTCACGATTTAACAGTCTGGCCCAGATCATATTTGTCTGTGATTTCTGTTGGACTGTTGTAGTCCTTCTTCTCGCCAGGTTTTAAACAGCCGAATGGCATGGCCCACCCTGCCCTTGAGAGAAACAGAAAGATTGAGAGATGTTACAGATTAACTTAAATCCAGTTGTCTGCAGCCAAAAATCATTGCACATTGTGTGAATATGTATTGTTCACCCACACCAGTCATTCTGGATTAATATGCATGCTGACTTGCAGTAATATCACGTTCTGTGACATTTTTAATTCCGAAGGGAAATGACAACTGTGCATAAACACCCCTCTTTGACATTCACAAACAAAACATATCTGGTGGCCCCAAACATTGAGCACTGCTAAGGGATTTGTCTCTCTACCAATCTAATTTCCAGTGAAACAATATTCATACAATTTATGGTGCTACACATGCGAAACTTGCCATCACAGTGCTAGGGTGTTCTAGGTGGTTGCTATGGTTTTCTAAATAATCAAGTCAAGTTGAGCTTTATTGTCATTCCGCTGCATGTGGGGACATACAGTGGAACGAAATGTCGTGCCTCACAGGACCACGGTGCTACATACATACAGACATACAACAACGAAGTAAAACACTATAAACTTACACACAACTACCTACTAACAGATTTTAACTATAAGTATACTATATAATGTTTACCCCTATACAACTAAAGATAAAAATATAAGAAATAAAAATAGGAAATACAAACTATACAGGCGCTTCACATAAATACTGTACATGTGCAGAACTTGATGAGTCAAGCAGCTGGCTGGGGAACAGTGCAAGATGATTTGTAGTGCATGAGCATGTAATCATGCATATATTGCTGAGTCTTTTGTAGGATTGTGTACACACAGCAGTGTGTGAAAGTGTCTAGTGTGCACAGAGGTGAGTGTGTTACTACAGGTGGTTTGTACAGGCCCACTCACCTGTGTGTAGCACACTTTGAATTGCACAGAAAAGTTTCATACAGTTTTTTTATTTGGTGTGGTAAGGTTGGGGGGGGGGGGGTCCATGTTTCAGGAGGTAGGGGTTTGCATGGGGTTTCAGAGGGGGGCGAGGTGGTTTGAGTTCAGGGCTCTCACAGCGTGGGGGAAAAAGCTGTTGAGCAGTCTGGCGGAGCGGGCTCTGATGCTCCGGTACCGCCTTCCTGATGGTAGGAGCTGGAAGAGACTGTGGGATGGATGGGTGGGGTCCTTCACGATGCTGTTGGTTTTGCTGGAGCATCGTGCAAGGAAAATGTCCAGGATGGATGGGAGAGGGGCACCGATGATCTTTGCAGCCGTGTTCACTGTCCGCTGTAGTGTCTTTCGGTCTGCTGTACTACAGTTCCCGAACCAGACAGTGATACAGCTGGTCATCACACTTTCAATGGTGCCCCTGTAGAAGGTGGTGAGGATGGGTGGAGGGAGACTTGCTCTTTTCAGCCGGCGGAGAAAGCGTAGGCGCTGTTGTGCCTTTTTTTTTTTAGAGTGACATGGTGTTGGTGGTCCAGGTGAGATCCTCTGTGATGTGCACCCCCAGGAATTTAGTGCTGCTGACTCTCTCCACAGTCGAGCTGTCGATGGTCAGTGGGGGGTGGTCAACGGAGTTCCTCCTCCTGAAGTCCAACACAACCTCCTTTGTCTTCCCCACATTGAGGGACAGATTGTTAGTGCCACACCATTCAGCCAGCTGTGCCACTTCCTCTCTGTAGTGCGTTTCATCGTTGTTGCTGATGAGACCTACCACTGTTGTGTCATCAGCGAACTTGATGATGTGGTTGGAGCTGAACTTGGCAGTGCAGTCGTGGGTCAGCAGCGTGAAGAGCAGCAGGCTGAGCACAAAGCCTTGTGGGGCACCTGTGGTCAGTGTGGTAGTGCTGGAGGTGTTGCGGCCAACACGGACTGACTGAGGTCTTCCGGTTAGAAAGTCCAGGATCCAATTACAGAGGGAATTGTTAAGGCCAAGTAGGTTTAGTTTATTTATGAGCTGTTGTGGGATTATTGTGTTGAATGCCGAGCTGAAGTCAATGAACAGCATGTCTTTATTTTCTAGGTAGGTAAGAGCCAGGTGGAGGGTGGAGGAAATTGCGTCGTCCGTAGAGCGGTTCGGGCGGTATGCAAACTGGAGCGGATCGAGTGTGTTGGGGAGGCTGGTTTTGATTTTTTGCATGACTAACCTCTCAAAGCACTTCATCATGAATAGAGTCAGTGCTATGGGATGGCAGCCGTTTAGACAGGACACAGGTGATTTCTTTGGTACCGGTATGATTGTTGTGGATTTGAGACATGTGGAGACGACTGCCTGGCTCAGCGAATAAATCTGTTAGGACATCCGTCAGCTGTGCAGCACAGTCTTTCAGCACATGGCCAGGTATGTTGTCAGGACCCGCAGCCTTGCGTGGGTTAATCCTAGATAGGGTCTTCCTTACGTCGGCTGGAGACAGACAGAGCGCCTGGTCGTTGGGAGGTGTGGGCAGTTTTTGTGCAGGTGTGTCATTCTGCATTTCAAACCGTGAATAAAAATGGTTGAGTGTATCGGGGAGGGATGTGTCATCATCACAGGCCTGTGGCGGGGGCTTGTAGTCAGTGATGGTCTGAATGGCTTGCCACAGGCTCTACTGTCTGTGAAGTGACTGTTAATTTTTTGAGCATATGACTGTTTTGCAGTTTTGATGCCACAGGACAGATTGGCTCTTGCTGTTTTGAGGGCTGCTTTATCTCCTGATCTGAATGCTTCATCTCTGGTCTTTAGCAGCCCACGAACCTCTGCTGTCATCCACGGCTTCTGGTTTGCACGTGTGGTGATGGTCTTGGTGACTGTCACATCATCAATGCACTTTTTGATGTAAGCAGTCACTGTTTCAGTGTATTCTTGCAGGTCTGTGTGGTTGTTGTAGGTGGCTGCCTCTTTAAACATGTTCCAGTCTGTGCACTGAAAGCAGTCCTGTAGTGTTGAGGTAGCATCATCTGGCCAAATTGTGATGAGTTTTTGAACCGGTTTGGCGAGTTTCAGAAGTGGATTATATGCTGGGATTAGCATAACAGAGATGTGGTCCGAGTACCCGAGGTGGGGGCGGGGTTCCGCCTTGTACGCGTTCTGTTGTGTAAACAAAGTCCAGTGTGTTTTTTCCCCTTGTTGCAAAGCTCACATGTTGGTAGAACTTTGGCAAAACTGTCTTTAAGTTAGCGTGGTTGAAGTCACCGGCTATGATGAAAAAGCCGTCGGGGTTATTTGTTTGTTGTTCACTGATGGCGCTATACAGTTCACGAAGCGCGTCCTTAGCGTTTGCACACGGGGGAATGTAAACCGCGACAATAACAATGGCCGTGAACTCCCGCGGCAGATAGAACGGTCGGCACTTCACAAACATAAACTCCACCAGCGATGAACAGTGTTTTGATAATACCGCAGCATTGTTACACCATTCTTTGTTGATATACACACACAAGCCACCCCCGCGAGTCTTACCAGACAGTGAGAAGTCTGTCGGCTCGGTAGCAGTTTAGCCCGTGCAGCTGAATGGCGGAGTCTGGGATGTTGTCGTTTAGCCATGTTTCAGTGAATACGAACACACAACAATCCCTTGCCTCATGCTGTGTAGACCGACAGTTTGTTTTCCAGAGAGCGAACGTTTGAGAGCGTTAGTGTTGGAAGAGCCGGTCTTGTGGGGTTAGCCCTTAGCCTAGCTCGTATACCTCTGCGCTTACCGCGCTTCCGTCCTCTCTCACACCGCTTGCGACGCTGCCTTGTGTGGGTAGCGTCAGTAGGCGAGGCCGCGGTCTCGACGTCCGGCTCCAGCAGTAAACAAAGGCCGCGTAGCTTCTTGGTAGCCTCCGGCAGGAGTTCGTGTTTATGCTGTGGTGCCGATATCAGAGGCTTTTTCGCATTCGTATATGTGTTTTGGGGTGATTTCCTTATAGGTTAGTGGTAAATTTAACAGCTGAGGCAGACAGACGACATTAAAAGACATAAAAGCACCGTCTTTGGAACCCGGAGCAGCCGCTGCGTCTGATCGCGCCGCCATCTTGGGTAAAGATGACCAATAATTTTTATTGGTTTCCTACACTGTAAAAAAAATATTTTTGAAAAATTGAGGAAACTGACAATAACACACTGGCTCAATTAATGACTTCCAAATAATTTTCCCTCAACAAAAAGATGCATTGTGGTAATAATTGTGGTTATAATTAAAGAAGTATAATTACCAAACATATTTAATTGTGCTCATGTCAATCTATCAAGTCGAAGTGGAAAAACTACTGGAATGGTGAATTCAAGTGCAGATGCAAGCACAAGTGCCTAATCAGCTGAAGGCCGAAACAATCACCAATCCCAAGAAAAGACAGATATTCATAGTGAAAATTCCCTTATAGAAGACGTTATGGTGAGTATCAAACAATGAAATTATTTTTCCAAAGGTTTTGTGTTAGGACACAGTGTAAAGTTAGGTGGCATTATGCAGAATTTCGAGTTCATGCATTCATTGGTTTCATGATCTAGTTTTCCCAGTTACCCCATAATTATCTGCTGGTAGCCTATAGGTTTATTTTTCTCATGTCATATATGTGTACAACGCTGTTAGACCGACTTCTGAGATATTAAGTTGATGCAATATGTGCACCATGTAACCACTGAATACAATGTTGCTTAGACCACAGATGGTGTCTGCTTTTTTCAGGGCTTGTTTCCCTTTAATCAGCCTTGTAATGTTCATCCATTTGTTTTTTCGCTAGTGTCAGAAACTTTAAGCAGTTTAAAGCTGGATATATTTACATACTATGAAATAAACAATAAAGCATAATACTCTTTGTCAATGTATATCTCATCCTCATTATATAATTAAATAACTTCTGTTCTGTCACTTGCCATATGTGATGCAGGAGAACATTATTATTTTTAAAGGTTTTCAACTTATGCAGTGCTGTTTTGAATCTTTTCTTTACATCAAGACATCCTGTTATGCATACTGAACATATTCAGTGTTTTTCCTTATTTAAAATCAGGTATTTTCACCAAATAGCCTGTATTGGAATTGATTTGTGAATAAAGTGAAGTGATGATGTCAACTCTGTTGTCGGTGTTCTGTATTTTGTTTAATGTGAATTTTGTTTCTGTTTTTATTTATTTTTTTACTTTTCTTTTTCATTGGGACAGCGAAAAATAGTGAGAAATTTAAAACATTTAATTGTACCAACAACACTGTTCGGTAAACAACATTTTTCTAGTGACTCAGCATGTTATTTCTGATTGAGCCAATGTTTACAAACTGTTGCCACAATTGATAAAATTCAATTCACAGAAATTCAACTATGCCACCTAAAAAATTTAGCTGTAACATGTCACTAGAAAAAATTGAGTTGTTGAGTGTTTTTTTTTTTTTTTTTTTAATGGTGTTCTGGGTGCTTTCTAGAATATTGCTAGGGTGGCATAATTTTTTATTTTTCTATTTTTCTATTTTAATTTTAAAGTTTTAGTCAGTTTTTAGTTGTTTTTTGGTTGGTTGGTCATTTAAATGTCACGTAAAAAGTTTTTATTATCTTTATTTAAATAAATCAGTATATCTAAGTGTCATGTTTGTGATTTTTAATTTTTAATTTTAATTTTTAATTTTTGTTCATGTAAGCTATACCTTCTGACCTTTACATCAAAACATACTCATGATTTTATGGCATCAATTACTGCTTTATTTAATCAGAAACACAGTCTAAATATTACGTGTGTATTTTGCTTTCATTTTATTAGAAGTAGGCTAACAGCGCCCCCTACAGAATTAAAACTCTTTACTAAGCAGGCATTAGGACCCAGGGGAGGCTGCCGCTGAATGAGCCACAATGCTGACTTGATCTAATCGCACTGTTGACCAGTGTTGCCAATTTAGCTACTTTGTCACTAGATTTAGCGACTTCCCTGCCCCTTTTGAGACTTTTTTCAAAAGTTTAGGGACAAATATAGCAACTGCTTGGACAAACCTTATCTAAGTTCTCATCTTGCCCACTGATCTCTATTCATCTTTATATAGATCAGTGAATTTGGCATTATGATGTCATCTAGTGACATTTAGCTACCAGTTTTAGCGACTTTCAATTGAAAGCAGTTGGCCACACTGCTGTTGACGTGATCTAATCGCTAGCACACCCTGAGCACATGTGAGTTAATGTATTCCTCTTATCGGCAAGACATATTGGCATCATTTTTTTCATATCGGGCCAATGCCGATATTTACATTTAAAGTCATTATCGGCCGATTCTGATATTGGTCCAATAATATCGTGCATCCCTAATATATATATAGGGAGGCGGTGTCTCCTCTCCTCAAAATTGGATGAGAAAATAATCGATATTACAAAAATAAAACAGTGCAAATATGACTAAATATTAGGGGTGGAACGATACATGTATTCGTACCGAACCGTGACAGTACGGACATCTCGGTTCGGTGCATGAGGCCTTACAACGAATACAGTCAATTCACCCTCAACCCAGAAGGGGGCGCCCACAGTAATGCAACGCTGTTTGATAACCACCAGCAGAAGAACAGCGAATGCCATGAGTTGCGCACTTGAAAACAAAGCCCACTAGACACTGACCATGTGCTGATTCTGAATGCGTCTCTCACATAGACTGACAAAGGAGTATACTTTAAAGGCTAGTGCACTCAACTGTTTGCGAAATGGAGCTTTGTGCTCGTGTATCCTACCTCTCTCATTCGGCACAATTCTAAACATTCCATAATATTTCCATATTTGCGATGTAACGTATCTAAATGCTAAACTATTATTTATTAGGCCCTATGTAAATTGTAGGCTTTGCACTTCAGTCGCATTCCAACGGTGACACAGAGGCAGATGCGCTGATGTTTGGTTCACTGTATTTTATTTTGATAAAGTACCAACTGCGCTGTCAAGTTAGCAATGTGTGTGTGTGCAACTGTTTCCTTATACCAGCACAAAAATTAACTGAAACTGCAGGCTACGTTACGTGCTGCACTGGTTTTTTCCCTTGATTATCTGTAAACTAAACCAAATATATTTTAAGAATTTATTCCTTGTATGTATATATGTACTGCGGATTTTATATATATAACAATGTAATAATATTTAGTATTTTCACATCTAGGTGGAAAAAATTGTAATTTGTACTACTGTCTGTTCAAAATAAATGAAAAGAAACCGAGCATAGTAGATTTTATTTTCCTGTTGTACCGAAATCGTATCGAACCGTGACCCCCGAACCGAGGTACGTACCGAACCGTGACGTGTACCGTTCCACCCTGACTAAATATGATATTAAAGTTAATGGACCCTTCGGTCCATTGACTTTCTACAGAGACCCCTAAGTGTGCCGTGACTTTTCTGGAGGCAATGCCTCCATCACGCTATAATTGGATATGATCGGTCATGATTGGATGTGATTGATTCTTGCAATAAATCCCACCTCTTGTTTTCATGCGAGCTCTCGGTCTGAATGAAGAAAATGATGGGAACGTGGAAAGTGAAGTATACCTGGGCCTTTAGATATCACTGCTTTGTGTCACATCTAAATGAAACATGAAATGGCTTGAAAACGTAATGACTGTCAGTTTTTAGTGAGCACTCAGCTTGATGAAATGAAAGATATATTTTCGTGCCTGTGACAATGTTTGTGACAGGGCTTTTATGACGATGACCCGAAAATAAGTTGACTATTAAAAAGAACACTGTAAAACTTTACTGTAAATTTACAGGCATTTTCTAACAGTATTATACTGTATTTTCATAAAACAGTAGCATTCTGTATATTTTACAGAATGTCTGTAAATATACAGAAGTTTTCTGTTTTCAGCCCGCTAAATTTGTAATACAGTATCATACTGTAAACGCATTGCATTGTGGGATATATTTATTTCGCGCTCAATTCAAATGTGATGTGATCACCAAAGAAGAAGAAGAAATGTGATGTGATGTGAACAGTGTATTACAGGCAAACTAGATTCGTCAGCGGGAATTAATTGAACAAAATAATTATTCGCGTTATTAAGATAAGCCAGTGGTTTGTGAATCTGTGAGTAGATTTTATGCTTTGTGAGCTTCGTTTCGCGTTTCAAGCGTTAGTGCCTGTGACGCAGCAAACAATGGACGACGCTGCCTGAGCAGACGTGGAGATAATTTGTCATCTGAATCACCTAACCTGTGCCTGAGACGATGCTAATCGACTGGAGCATGAGAAGATGGATTATTGTTCGACTGAGTATTGATACGGTAAGCTTGTCTTTTTTTTCATTCACATTTCTACATTGTTTCCACGAATGGTTTGATTTGGGGAACGTTAAACTTTTGATAACTTAAATCCCGAGTAAACAATTCACTTGGGTAAAGTTGGTTTTATATTCGCACATTCACATATTTCCGCGTTCAATAACTTTCTAATTATATGTGCAATAAAGTTATTTTTTGCTAATTCTAATCAGCGACATCATTGTCAACCTACTACATTTTTTTTTCACAATCGATCAAATTGGGCAATGTCTGCTGAATGTCCAATATAGCGTGCTTCACAAAGTAATTGAATGCAGAAGTCTGAATGTGCCAATATAAAACCAACTTTACCCGAGTAAACAATTCTCACCTCTTTACCAAGTAACTTTGATACTTCATATAATACGGCAACATTGACCATGTCTTTCTTTTACAGCCCATAACCAAGTTATATGTAGCTCGTTTATATCTAGCTCGCTAAATTATATCTAAGTTAACGTTAGCTCGTTTAACTTATCACAGTCACTCAGTGCTGCTTAAGATGTTTATTCACACCTTCCTTTAATCCAACAATCAAAAACAACTTAAATAGCAAATAAGACACACATTCACATGACCTGCTTCTGATTATTATTATTTTTTAATATTTTTTCAGGCTGAACAATCTGATGAAGATCCAGTGCTAATGTAAGTGCTTCCCAAGTATTACACTTGTAGTCCATGTTAAAAAATGTCAGTTCTATGATTGTGCTTTGTGTGTTATAATTTTGCCAGCACATGAAAATCCATAGTCATGTTCCTAATGCTTATTTCAAATGTAGTATTCCTGATTGCTTCCATGTCTTCCATGGTCCTACAGCTGCTCCCACACTTGCAGAAATTAGATGGTCTTACCCTTCAAGCAGATGTAAGTAGAGATTACTTAACAAATCACATTTATTTGCAACACGCTTTATGTCTTGGTTCTGTTAGTGATGGTTGTGCTGTCTTTTTAAAAATTGTTTCAGGTATCCACCACTCCATCTGATGTCCAGCAGTCTCTACATTTGCCAGAGAACACAACCTATAATTCTTGGTATGTAAACAGTAAAAGATTAGTACACCCTAAAATGAACATTAAGTCATCATTTACGCTATGGAAGCATATGGGTAGCAAAATTCAGTTTGAAATAATTTCAAATTCAATTTGTATTATGCAAAATGGCAATGCATGTAAAATGGCAATGCATTTCTGTATTTTAATTTACATTTTACCATAAATATGTGCAAAGTTTAGTGCAAAATGAAAATGGAAATTCAATTATATAATTTACATATGATATTTTCTACAATTGTGCATCCTGTTGCCAAGCCCTGCCTTGATGTAGCCTAAAGATTGACAGGTCGGGGGCGTGTTGCATTTTCAAATCCACATTGACTTTATATTCATCATGGGGTATTAAATGAAAATGCAATTGAAACGTCTTATATGTAAGTGACAATGCATTTAAGAAAAATAAAAGATATTTTAAATTACTCTTTTCCTTTTTACTGCACCTTTGGATCAGAATGCATTCTGAAATTACAATTATCATGTGGTATTATGATGAAAATGCAATCCCAAGTGTCCTACCCCTAAGTCTAAATGCATTTAGGAAAAAAAAAAAAAACATTTAAATAAAAATTTTGCTACAGTTTTTGCTTGGACATGTTAAACATATCTAATCAATTTGGGTAATACATTTTCATTTCCATTTTGCAACTTATAAAGCATTAAAATATGTTTTTAATTTGTGTATTAAAACTAGTGCAGGAAATTTTCATTTTCATTTTGCACTAAATATTGCACATATGTATAGGAAAATGTAAATTTAAATACATCGCCATTTTACATACTGCATTTCAATTGAATTTTGCTACCCATATGCTTCCATGCACCCTGGTGTTGTTCTAATGCCGTATGACCTTCTTTGTTTTTCGGACCACTAAAGGAGAATAATAAATTTAAAAAAAAAAAAAAGCCTGCTCACGCTTGTCCATATAATGGCAGTGATAGTGACCAGCATCAAGATTTACAAAAGATACAATAGTATCACAGAATGTTCCCATGCGACATGTCATATATTCCAAGTGTTCTGAGGGAATACAATATGGTTTGGTGAAAAACAAACCGTAATTTTAAAGGTATCATAGGTGATTGTCTTCAGAAACATTTTTTGTTACTCTGGTTGAAAGTCTCTTCACATCCTGATAGCAATCATTAAGTTAAGTGGTCTAAATGTATTTATCTGTATTTATATATTCTTTGGAAGGTGTAGGACCAAGAAATGTTCATCCAATCAAAACGCTCGGTCCGAGCGTTTTAATTGGCTTTCCTACCTGCCTGTCAACGTATGTATTAGCATACCTCTGCGCACCCGGTTCGCGCAGACATGACACGTCATCAGCGCGTTCGCACACAGAGCTAGAATGGCAGACAAACATCTTCCTTCCTGGTATTGTAGTACTTTTACTAACTGTACTATAAAGTTTTCTCACCGGTGAATGACACATGATGTAGCCCAGCGGTTCCCAATCCCAGTCCTCGCGCTCCCCATGTCTCGCTTAGTTAACACACCTGATTCAGATCACCAGCTCGTTAGAAGTGAGCTACATGCATGAACTGTGTTCCGATTGACATGTCCCTACACAGTGTTCATTGCTCCCTTCTCCCTGAGCAGAGAAAATCCGTTGAAGTTTATTTCACTTCGGAACATTCACTCATGGATTTGCGCTGCGCAGCGTCTTCACACACAGACGAAACTTACTAGAGAAGTGTGACATAATATACCTCTGTAAATAAATACAATTTAAATTCACGTCTCGCACACTTTATTGCCCTTTGTATGGAACATATACGCTTGCTTTGAACTGGAATCATGGTGGAATATCTGGTGATGTCCACTTCGCAGGGAACTTATGACTTACTAGATATAGAACAAAAGTCAGACGTGATAAGATGTATGAAATGTGCAGAGCGGGGAGAGCGCGAGGACTGTTATTGGAAACCGTTGATGTAGTAATTTAATGTTATCTCTGCTATTCCGCTCTCTGAGCATATGTGCGTTCAGGGGGCGTGGCTTTGGACGGCGATTGCAGGGAGGGTGGGACGTTCGCTTTCAGTGCTATCAGGCTAAAGTTAGCATTTTCCGAGATGTCCCACTACACCTTTAATATATTGTTTAATATATTAAACTGACGTTGGTCTTTTGTGCTCGACTGTGCATTCATGAGATACTATTATTATGCAGTTCACATCTATAGTTGTGAACCCTGTAAATGGGATTTCCTTGCACATATTTCAGAGTTAGTTTAATAGTTATGTTGAACTATGTATAGACAACTAAACAGAACCGCAATGGAACCCACAATAGTTTATTTGAAGTATTTTCTTTCTTTTTTTATTTTCAGGTCAATCTCTAAGCAACCAGCGGTAAATGTTGAGCAGCCCAACTTTGTCTCTGGCCTTGCAGTGCTGTTTGTATTATTGTATGATTTCAACCTCCAGTATCAGGAAGAGGTGGCATGCACCCTTGCGACTGAGGTTAGCATATTTGCCATTGATATATATGATAGAGTGAATTGTCACTAACTTGTTTTGACAGTATTTGTAAAGTACTTAAGTATTTTTTAACAAGCATTTTATACAGTTGATTATAGAGCTGAATGATATATTGCATATTTAACATTATCATGTAGTCATGTAATCACATCGCAAGTGTTGCAATTCTCTGTGCTGTCTCACAGAAGTGAGTACACCCCTCACATTTTTGTAAATATTTTATTATATCTTTTCATGTGACAACACTGAAGAAATGACACTTTGCTACAATGTAAAGTAGTGAGTGTACAGCTTGTATAACAGTGTAAATTTGCTGTCCCCTCAAAAGAACTCAACACACAGCCATTAATGTCTAAACTGCTGGCCACAAAAGTGAGTACACCCTAAGTGAAAAATGTCCAAATTGGGCCCAAAGTGTCAATATTTTGTGTGGCCACCATTATTTTCCAGCACTGCCTTAACCCTCAATGGGCATGGAGTTCACCAGAGCTTCACAGGTTGCCATTGGAGTCCTCTTCCACTCCTCCATGACGACATCACGGAGCTGGTGGATGTTAGAGACCTTGCGCTCCTCCACCTTCCGTTTGAGGATGCCCCACAGATGCTCAATAGGGTTTAGGTCTGGAGACATGCTTGGCCAGTCAATCACCTTTACCCTCAGCTTCTTTAGCAAGGCAGTGGTCACACGCTTGACACCATCTGAACCAAATAAGTTTATCTTGGTCTCATCAGACCACAGGACACGGTTCCAGTAATCCATGTCCTTAGTCTGCTTGTCTTCAGCAAACTGTTTGCGGGCTTTCTTGTGCATCATCTTTAGAAGAGGCTTCCTTCTGGGACGACAGCCATGCAGACCAATTTGATGCAGTGTGCGGCGTATGGTCTGAGCACTGACAGGCTGACCCCCCACCCCTTCAACCTCTGCAGCAATGCTGGCAGCACTCATACGTCTATTTCCCAAACACAACCTCTGGATATGACGCTGAGCACGTGCACTCAACTTCTTTAGTCGACCATGGCGAGGCCTGTTCCTTAGTGGAACCTGTCCTATTAAACCGCTGTATGGTCTTGGCCACCGTGCTGCAGCTCAGTTTCAGGGTCTTGCCAATCTTCTTATCGCCTACGCCATCTTTATGTAGAGCAGCAATTCTTTTTTTCAGATCCTCAGAGAGTTCTTTGCCGTGAGGTACACCTGAGACCTTGTAACTCTGAGTCACATGACACCGGGGAGAGAAAATGGCTAATTGGGCCCAATTTGGCCAGCGGTTTAGACATTAATGGCTGTGTGTTGTTATTTTGAGGGGACAGCATTTACACTGTTATACAAGCTGTACACTCACTACTTTATATTGTAGAAAAGTGTCATTTCTTCAGTGTTGTCACATGAAAATATATAATAAAATATTTACAAAAATGTGAGGGGTGTACTCACTTCTGTGAGATACTGTGTATATATATATATATATATATACACCTTTTTTTTTTCTGTCTTTTAGATGCTTTCTCAACATCAACCCTGAATGTGCATCAAAAACCAAGAAAGGAAAAGTGACTTACAAGAAGACTGGACATGTTGTGCACAAAAAGAACAGTACTGTAAACCCGCAGGTTTCCTCTCTTCTGAAAAACTTAAAGACTTTTAAAAATATATTTCTGAAAAACCTTTCCATTCTTTAAAAGTAAATAAGATTACTGTATTTTGAATTACTTGCTAATTGTTTATTGCATTTTACATGCATTTTTCATTTACAAAAAATAATAAATAAAGCTGGCATTTCAGCCAATATGTTCATATAAGGCAATTTCCTGGTCTTTTCTTCAAAATAAATAAATGTTTTAAAACTCAGAGAATGTTTTCTCTTTATTTTGTGACTACTGTTATGAAAAAGTATAATATTTTTAATTTTGTAAATCTAAGAGTACTGAAAGAAACTCAGGAATTACAGTATTCCCTGTAAATAACACACTGTAATACTGTAAAAAATAAGTTTGGTAAATACAGTACAGAACTGTAAATGTTGTGTACAGTAGTAGTACTGTAAAAATACAGTAAGTGGCTGGCAACCCAGCTGCCAGTATTTTACTGTAAATTTACAACAAAAAGTTTTAAAGTGAACAGCTGAACATCAGTTCACAAATAAAAAACAGAGTGTCTATTCACAAGTGCATTTCCTTGTTGGCAGAGGTTATTTACACTAACTCCGCCCACCAACGTGTGATTACAAAGCATTACAGAAGACTTTTGCTGCATCCGAAAACTTAAAAATGCTGCCTTTGGAGGACACATTCCAAGGTAGGATGCCATCAAGGCACGTCCGTATCCAAAGTTAGCTTCACTTCCTGTCTCATGAGATACCTTCATCTGATCGATTTTTGAAGGCAGCATAGATGTATCCTTCGCTGCCTTTGATATCCCACAATCCTGTGCGTTCCATTCCGTGACGGTTGAGCTAAAAAAATAAAGATGGCGTCTGAAAGTTGCGTTTGGTGGTTAGTTTGTGTGTAAATGTATATTTCTGATTAACTTTTTACACTTTTGATGTTATTTCTAGCGAGAAATTAGTATTATAGTAATTACATATTCGTTTAGTTATCACCAAAACTCGTTCTATTTTGCTGTAGATCATTAAAACGTTACGCTGCCTCAGAAGCCTGTCCGAAATCAGTTTCGTGAGGTGCCTTCGTGCAAAAACGCTGCCTGCAAAGTCATTGCCTCACAAGGCAGCGAGACAGCAAGTCAGCTGCCTAAGTTTTCAGATGCAGCCTATCTTTCAATAACAGCTCCAGTGGTGCAGATCAGAGGCGTCATGCCCATTGAAAGTGAGGGGGCACGTGCCCCCTCAGATTTCTGAGCCAAGTGGATGTTGAATGCAGCTTCCAAAAGACAAAAATTAAGATATTTTTTTATATTTGATACGTGTGATTAGATCGTTCAGTGCGGCACATCACAGCTGCTAAATTCAAATCTGCATTCGCTGGCTGGCGCTGAGCCAGAGACAGACGCATTTGTACAGCGCTGCATTATAACCAATCACACACGATTCTGTTGAGCTTATGAATGCAATGGCCAATCAGAGACGTTCAGATGAGTCATCGCTGAAATGCGGTGTTTTGTTCACTTCCTCACTGACTGAATTCTCTGGCGAATTCTCTCATCAGAAACAACAAAGTACAGATGTGCGTACAAATGTAAGTAAGATATTCGTTTCACAGTGTAAACAGCTTCAGTGATTTTAAGTACCAGATATGAGTGTCATGCCGTAAAATATTTTTAATACGACTGACTTTGTATTTAATGTGAATTTAATAACAGTATTGTAAGTTACTAATTATAACACTTTCATTTTACAGAGAGCAAAGAACATTATCAAAGAACATTTTCATTCAGTCTAGAGAGTTCAAGCACTCTCAAAAACTCCCATTAAGTAAAGACGGGTTTGTATGTGTAGTTAAAGTGCCCCTATTATGGATTTTTGAAAATTAGCTTTCATGCAGTGTGTAACACAGCTCTAAGTGAATGAAAACATCCTGCAAAGTTTTAAATCTGAAAGTGCACCGTGTATAAAGTTACTAGGCTTGATTGAGATGCACCTCGCCTCGCCTGAAATGTAGGCGAGAGTAGGCAGCTGCAATTTTGACCTCTCGAAGTGGAACAGATAGCTGAGATCAAAGGCAGATATTGCGTTATTCTCACTCATGTGCTGTGCTGTTGATAAACATGATATAATTTCAGTTCTTTTGCTTTTATATTAAAATAAATACAATGAACAAGACACTCAAAGTGCTTGCTATTTAATTCCATACATTTTTATCATTCATTTTTACTTTAATACAAACATGTATTTTAGATTTTTATAGAAATATGACAGCAATCACATATCTCACACAGAGATCGCACTGTCATAGTGTTTGGGAATATTCAGGCATAATTTAAATACATAATCACATGAAATCAGAAAGAAAAAAAAGAAAAAAATTTAGAAGATAATGCAACATCACAGTTGTTTGAACCAATTAGCATAAAGCTGTGTCGTCAGTCAGTTGTTTCCCA
This sequence comes from Tor tambroides, assembly GCA_021397915.2. Taxonomy (NCBI): domain Eukaryota; kingdom Metazoa; phylum Chordata; class Actinopteri; order Cypriniformes; family Cyprinidae; genus Tor; species Tor tambroides. The sequence continues at coordinate 7,972 of JAFVLL020014851.1, read as the reverse complement.
TCATGCTTTTGATCAGCGCAGTCGGTGGAGAGCAACTGCACCCGACTGCGCAATCCGTCACATCCGCCTCACCGTCGCGAGAGTTTTTTGGCACATGTCAGCATGACATCAGAGCAAGTCGGACGTATCTCGGACACTTTTCTAACCGGCATACATCTCGCGGTGATCATTTCAGTTTTTTTATCGAAAAACTATTGTATGTGCAGATGAAATCAAGAATACATCAATTTAGGACTTTTGCTGACTAGAAATTTCCCTTGATTTCACTGGATTAACATTGGATTAGGCTAAAACGATGAATGGATTTCATTGTGATGCTAGTCAACAGCTGTTAACACTCAATACACTGTTAATAAATGTCATAAGGATCCATTTGGATCAATTATGACTTTGTTTCTGGACAGAATGATTAAAGAACCTGTGTGCTCGTACTCTTGGAAGTTGCGTAATGCCAGCCAATGAGATTTAACCAGGCAATTCAAGCTAGCTCTTGCTAGTTTTGTGTACAATATGCATCAGATGGTCAGTGAATGGATTATGGGTGGTTGTGGGTGTGCAATTTGAGACTAAGCTATAAGACACATTGCCCCACACTAAGAAATGACTTGTACAGCTGATTTAATTAGTTTCATCATAAGACTATGGTAATGTGTGAGCACTACAGGGTCTACAGAGTATATACTGTAGCAAAAAAAAAAAAGACAATGCGCACATAGTCACGCAGAACAGGGACACACTCTCCGATTTACTGTACATACTGGCTTCTAAAACGCACAGATTGTGTCCTTAATTTCTCTCCCTCTCATTTTGCTTGTTCCTCATTTCTCCTCTCTCGCTGTGCTCCTCTTTATCTTGTTCCTTCCCTCTTTGTTCGTTTTTGTGAACCTTCATATAATGCAAAGAAATTGATGTAAGTGATGAAGCTCTCTGCTCTGTGATTAATTACACTTCTGTTTGCTGTGTAAATCGCTTTGAGCTCCTTAAAGGCATAGTTCACCGCAAAATAAAAAAAATCTGTCATCCTTTACTTTTTCATGTTGTTCCAAACCCGTACAATTCACTTTCATGCATGGAACTCAAAAGGAGAAATTTTGATGAAATTGCTGTTATATACAAGATGAAAGCATTTTTAAATAATTACTGGGTTTAGAAATGTGTGTCAGTGATCCATAAAAAGGGCCTTTCTTCATAATTTCCAAACAAAATAAATGTATAAATGGCACAATAAATTCAATACAGTATATAATATAAATAGCATAAATAATTCCAGATAATTGCATAAATGCATTAATTAAATAATTGTTAACATGTTAATATTGATCATATGTAGATGCACTTTATTTTATTTGCTGACTGTTATTAATTTCCCAGTTTGGCAATGTAAAGTTCCCCTTAATGCTGTGCATTTATAGTACATTCTCTCCGCATCCATATGCATTGATATTACTAACACAGCATAATGGGCCATTTGGCATAAGAACAGAACGTATATAAAGCATTATCATCTAGGAATTTGGCCTGCAGGTCTATGGCAGAACGCAGATAAGGTGATCAATATTTTGAAATGTTTTAAAACTGCCTTTGTACTCTAGCCAATACCACCAGCTTCTGTATCATCAGTGATTTTCTGCTGACAGAAAAAAGGTTTAAAGATTGTAGGTGGACATCTGAAAGAAATAGTTCACACCACAATAGAAAATTTACTTAAAGGGTTATTCCACCCCAAAATGAAAATTTTGTCATTAATCACTTACCCCCATGTCATTCCAAACCCGTAAAAGCTTTGTTCGTCTTCGGAACACAATTTAAGATATTTTGGATGAAAACCGGGAGGCTTGTGACTGTCCCATTGACTGCCAAGTAAATGACACTGTCAAGGCCCAGAATAGTATGAAAGACATCATCAAAATAGCCCATCTGCCATCAGTGGTTCAATCTGAATGTAATGAAACGACGAGAATACTTTTTGCACGCAAAGAAAATAAAAATAACGACTTTATTCAACAATTCGTCTCCTCCGCGTCTCCTCTGAGTCACCGTAGCGCCATTTTGGAGCAGCTGATGTAGCGCCGTGTGGTGGGGCTGACACAGAACAGCGTACACCGTTTGCGTCCAGCGGATATTCTCCAAAATGGCACTACGGTGACTTGGAGGAGACGCGGAGGAGACGAATTGTAGAATAAAGTCATTATTTTTATTTTCTTGTCGCTTCATAACATTCAGATTGTCTTTCATTCACGATGTCTTTCATACTTTTCTGGGCCTTGACATGGTATTTACTTGGCAGTCAATGGGACAGTCACAAGCCTCCCGGTTTTCATCCAAAATATGAAGGGTGGAGTAACCCTTTAAAATTAACTCTCCCTCAGGACATCCAAGATGTAGATTTGTTAGTTTTAGTAGTTATTTTTGTCTCTTAATTGCAAAAGATTTTGAGAAATGTAGCATTATATCACTTGCTCACAAATGGATCCTCTTTAGTGAATGGGCGCCGTCAGAATGAGAGTCCAAACAGCTGATAAAACATCACAATAATCCACAATTATTGCAACGTCCTTTTCCCAAGATAACAGCTCTGAGTTTTCTCCTACAATGCCTGATGTATTTGGAGAACACCTGATAAGAGAATCACATACAGAATCTCTCCAGATCCTTCAGATTTCCAGCTCCATGTTGGTGCTTCTTCTCTTTACTTCACCCCACTCATTTTTATAGGGTTCAGGTCAGGGAACTGGGGTGACCATGGCAGAAGCTTCATTTTGTGCTCAGTGACCCATTTTTGTGTTGATTTTGATGTTTGTTCTGGATCATTGTCCTGATGGAAGATCCTACCCGGCCCATTATAAGATTTCTGACAGAGGCAGTCAGGTTTAGATTTTTTATCTTTTGGTATTTGCTAAAATCCATGATGCCATGCATCTGAACAAGATGTCCAGGACCTCCGGCAGAAAAATAGGCCCACAACATTAAAGATCCAGCAGTATATTTAACTGTGGGCATGGGGTACTTTTTATCGCTGTTTGCACCCAACCCATCTTGAGTGTTTGCTGCCAAAAAGCTCTTTTTATAGTTTCATCTGACCATAGAAGCCAGTCCCGTTTGAAGATCTAGTCGTGTCTGACAACTGAATTTGCTGAAGTTTGTTTTTGGATGAGCGAGGAGGATTTTTCTTGAAACCCTTCCGAACAACATGAGGTGATGGAAGGGCTGTTTGATTTTTTTTTAGCCTTTCTGACACCAAGACTCAACTAATCTCCGCAATTCTACAGCTGTGATCCTTGAAGAGTCTTTGCCTACTCAAACTCTTCTCCTCACCGTGGATTAGGATGATATAGACACACAGCCTCTTCCAGGCAGATTTGTAACATCTTTAGTTGACTGGAAATTCTTAATTATTGCCCTTATGGTGGAAATGGGGATTTTCAATACTTTAGCTCTTTTCTTACAGTCAATTTCTATTTTGTGCAGCTCAACAATCTTGTTCTGCACATTAGAACTACATTCTTTGGTTTTACTCCTTGTGAAGGATGATTAAGGGAATTTGGCCTTTGCATTCCTCATATTTATAATCCTGTGGAACAGGAAGTCATGGCTGGACAATTTCATACTCCTAGTCACCCTGGTCAGCTAAAAATGCAAATTTGAATGGGAATATACTTCAGAGATATTTTACTTAAAAGGATTTCTAGGGTGCCAATAATTGTGGCCAACATGCATTGAAGAAAAACATTTATTTCATAATGTGGGTTTCCCCCACTTTCAGTTGTTTTACTTTAATGAAAGGTTAGAATTTTGTGATTTTTTTTGAATGAAATATCAAAAAGATAAACAATGCAGATTTATTTTCACAGCCCCCTTAGCTCATGTTTACCAAGAGATGCCTAATTTAAGGAGTTGTTTTCTTTTTCATTCATCTTTATACTCTTTAGCTAATCCTCCTGGGTTTGAGAGTTTTCATATTTCTTTAAAGCATCTTGCAGTTCTACTCCACGCTAATGTAAAAAAAAGTGATGTAAAACGGGATATAATAAATGCTATATTGCACATTTAAAAGGTGATACATCCAAAACAAAAAAACAATTTGTCTTCAAATTGCTGGCCTGGTTTCATCTCTCCAATGATGCAATTACAATAAAGTAATTCATAACACAGTTTGTATAACTGCAAGACCAGTTCCTCTTCAAAAGCATCAGGATCCACAGAGAATTCCTCTCTTTTCATGAAGCGTTCCTCTGTGCAACAAGCAAAGAACTTAATTGGCTGAAAACTCATGAGGTTTTTGGAGAAGTGAAGAGAGCAAGAGGAAGTAAGACAAATGGACTGTGTGAGTGACAGAGAGAGTGAGCAGAAGGAAGAATACAGCGGGGTAGAACTGCATTCGGCAACATCATCGCCAGCTCCTCATTACTGCCTCTTGAAAGAAATCAGGCGATCCAGAACTTAATTCGAAACAGGAAACTTCTAAGAAAAAAGAAATGAAAGTTCCTTTCCTTTCCCAAGGGCACTTTGAATGCTAATTAAACCCAGTGGCTGGTACATTAGACTCTGTTTCAACCTTTCTGCAGACCGTAGAGAAACACAAAAAATAGATACTAGGGGAAAGAGAGCGATAATAATCTCATGTAGGGAATAAGCGAAGGAAGGAGAGAGAGAAATAATAGAGATAGTCTTGCTAAGCACATCAATCATGAGTCGGGAGACTTGATAAAATGACAAGAGACAAAGACAAAACAATAGTATTCATTATTCACACATCAGCATCTACGTCTCTCGGGAAGGGTGGTTTGCAGCCAGTAACTGAGCATCTCACGTATCCTGTGGTATTGTGCTAGCCGACAAGCTGAAACTTCACTCTCACAATTACACCATCTTCTCCAGTTTTTCAGAACTGGCAAAATCTGTGCCTCCCTCCATCAGTCCCATCTGCCTTTAGTTTGTAAATACATGACATCAGTTTAGGCCACTGATAGAGACTGAGATCTCTGAGCTTCTGATGGCCCACAGATTGGCTTACAGCAGGTGGGTTTAGACATCTGATCCAGAGACGCTTTGACATCGTACTGCACACTGAGCTGGGTCAAAATTAACTGGGGATTTGGGCAAAAAATCCCTTAGATCTTTAAGATGTTTCTTATAATCTACTAACATCTGATCTATTGCATAATGTTCATGTTTTCTTTCCTGGCTGTGAGTTTAATGCCTCTGCTAACACTTTAGTGACCTGTAGCTGCCAGATATAAGTTCACTGTCTCAAAAAAAAAGTGTTTTAGAATGCTTTGTTAATATCAAGTAGTTTTTAATAAAAAAATAAAATAAAACATGATTTGAAAATACTCTCAACACCACAAACCGCAAAATAGTGATATGATTTAAGCTTGAAATAGCTTACAATAGTGATCACAATGCTGTAATGTAACAACAGATAGCTGTATAATCTTGCACAGCGACTGGCCAATTATAAGCAGATCACTTATAATTAGAACTGAGGATTTGAATAAATCACTAAGTATTTAAATTTAGTTAATTTATTATGGATACACTACAGATATGAATAATACCTAAAGTCATGCAGATTGTTGAAAACTGTTGTGCTATTATTTTGTAAAGCAATCAGACTATGCTTTAAAAATCCCATAGACACAGAGCAGGGTTCCCCAGACCTTTCCTGTATTATATCTTCATTTTTATATTTAGAGTTAAATTAATAATAATAATAACAATAAACCCTAAATACTTGCAGCCCTATATATAAACAATAAAAAAAACAAACAAAAAAAAAAGATCATATATTTTATCTGTTTACTTGCCACTTTAAATGTCATGTGACCATTAACCAACATCAGAGAACCATTAACATCCAAATGTGTTGTTAAATTACTAAAATAATAACTTAAAATCTCAGGGGGTACTTCAAGTAAACATTTTACGTCTAATAGTTTGGCTGAAAAAACATTTGGGAATCCCTGGCATAGAGACTTGAGAGTAGGCTTTTTTGGGGCCAGAAAAAAAATCTGGCAACCACCCTCACATAATGGAGTGGTTTTGCATCACTCACATTTTCTACAGATTTCTAATCTATCTTTAAATGCATTGTAATAAGTAAAATAGTTTTAACAGCCACAACTGCTCTGATTAAATGAAAGTATTTGACATGAATAGACATACTGTGAATAAATAAAATAAATAATTTCTTGGGTGCAAATATGGCCTGTTTAGACTGGATGGGATTCAACTGAAGAATGCAAAGTGTTTGTGCCAGGGCTCTAGATGGCCCTTGAACATAACAGACATGTCACTGAAGACTTTATCCAGCTTAGTTGTCCTCTGTTTTAGTCTTCAGTCAACGTGACTCTCAGATCTCATCTCTAGACAGCTCCCCCTGGCATATTTCTTACTTTCAAATGTGAATAAAAATGTGAGGACTGATAAAGGAGCATCTGCTGTCCATCCACAGTCATTTGGGCTTCACTTTATCCTGCTTGGGCTGTTTGGAGTGTTTTTAAAGATTTTTTGAGGCTAGTTTCAAAGCAAAGCTGCACCATCTCAAATGTGTGATGAGATGTTTGAGTCGGGCACAAATAGAGTCGCTGCTTCTACCAAATGCTCCAAGCCTCATCGCGTTGTTGGACCAATGGAGAAACAACGCAAGATAACGAGCAGTGTGAAAGAGAGGAATGCTCTATCAATTATTTCTGTCTAGCGCCGCTCTCTGACAGTTCTCTCCAGCTCTGGAACGACTGCTCCTCTGAGTTATTCCCTGTGCATTGTTGAACCAAGGCTCCTCCGATTCCTCATTGTTATTCCTGTCCTCCACGTGGCTTTTTCTCCTTCTCTCTGTCTTTCTCTGTCCTCTTGCTGTCTGTTTTGCAGTGGTGTACTCCATTATCATTGATGATTTTGTAAAAAGAATGAAAAATGCAATTCATCCATCATGCAGCATATACACATACAACACCTTTGTGGTTGGCAGGGTTGACGCTCCGCTGTTGCAGTTTTTTATCAGACAAAGCAAAACTGTACCTTACTTTTATTGTGAGTAGACTACAGAAAGAATCTAATCACCGCCATCACTACATAGAGAGTCCTCAATACACAAATTTGGTCACTAAATAGGGGTTTCTCCTTTGACTTGCTAAAGAACATAAGGTGTCCTAAGATCAAAGCTCTAAGCTCTGTCAGGACTTTCTCCAATTATAATATTCAGGGTTAGAGACAGTTCCGCTGTACGCTGTAATGCACGGGGACAGCAGATTGTACAACAAGCTTGAACTATGCAGCAACCTCTGATTGAAGCTCAATGCTTTCTTTTTTGAAGCTGTGCCAGAGAGAGCTCTTGATCCAGGCTTACTACAGGGCAGCTGAGGAACATTATAAATTATAAAAACCAATTAAAAATGCAGCTCCAGTACATATGGCTGAGAGTACAGGGAATTGTGTAAATGCATATACCTTACATGCATATCCATATGTACATCAGCGTGCAGAGCTCCTCGGTACAGCCTAAAAATCAAGACGAATGCCTACTGATAATAAACCCTACAGTTCAAAAGTTTAGGGGCCATAAGATTTTTTTTTCAAAGAAATTAATATGTTATTAATACTTTAATTTTTCGATCACAGTTTTCACAAAAATATTGAGCATTACACTTGTTTTTAACCAGGGCTCTAAACCAGTTCAAGGAATGAAAACGAACAAAATTTTGTCTGGAACAGAACCAGAAACAGGAACAAAATCAAATTTTATAGTTCCGAACAGAATCAAAAATTTGAAATGGCCATTAACCTGTTAATCTGCACCAGGACGCCGACGCACCGAACGCTCTTTGTTTGCACATGTCATTGTTTTGGAATAGAATAAATGAAAAGGGAAAAAGTTAATCTTGACAAACTATATATTATTCTGAAGGTCTAAGCCTCAAGCATTGATGATAGATCGCTGTTTTTCGATGGAAAGCTTATAAGGAATGTATTT